>CM044956.1:11999325-12009729 GCA_024516035.1 Bactericera cockerelli | reverse complement strand
CCATAGAATGAAGTGTTAAATTCAATATGGTTTTTTTTTCTCTGTAATTTTAAAATATGAGGGTTTTAAATGAAAATTTTGTCTATTTTTGTGTTTGAAATAAAAACCCAGATTGTTGGAAATATACCTACCCGTTTTTTTGCTGATCATACGCGCTTCATACGCTGAATGACACTGTTGGTATATTGATTTCCTTTACCCCTCTCTGGCACTTTTCTTCTTTTTGGTATAGAAAAAACCAAACATACTCGTAGAACGCAGTAACAAAATCAGGGTGCTTCAAAAAATCATGCCACATAATATGCAGAGATGATATTTTTTTTATGCATACGCAATAACACTATTGCATTTAGGTAGGGTAAGTACAATATATCATTCATAAAATCATACTTATAATTGCATTCAGAAGAATACCTTTTTTAAAAGAATCTTGATGATGACGTAAATGATGATAACCTTTATCTATAATGATAGATGTATATGTACGGTGATGAGCACCACCACCTATCATCTAATTCATAAGGTGAAGAAACCCAACTATACAAAACTTCCAGGACTATGTAAGTGATTGCTGCATCAACTAAATTGCAAATCTTGGACTTTTTAATGCCCTAACACTATACTCCTTGGCTAACTAGCGCATTATTTAGAGAACAATGCATGTATGTATTTCTTTCACTTTGTCTTTATCCAAACCTATTGGCCCTACTGGGGGTCGGCATCGTTCAATCTTTTTCTCGTGGTTGAGATTGGTTGGTTCTGGCACTCTTAACTTCACATTTTACGACTGCATAGTCTGTGTTATTGTCTTTTGGCCTAACAAAGTTAGTAATGTATCTGTTTAACGTCCCCCAGCATCAAATAGATACTACTTAGTTAAATTTAGTAGTCTTTCCCCGACTTAACATTCTTTGCTTAACAGTTACAACAATGTTTTATATTAGTTCGAGCACTCATCTCATTAGTGTTAATCACAAGTGTGATGTCACAATCACTTCAAGACAGCGGAAAGGACACGTTGAAGACATTAGTTTTCTTTTCACTGAAGGACATGGATTAGTGACCTTCTTGTTTCGATCCTTGTTCTGCTGGTTATTCCCGGCCCCACTCAGTATGAGTAAGGTTCATTTGAGAAACTGAGTTGTTTGCCCTGGGAATGTTTTCTGTCGTGATTTGATTTGATTTTGATTTTATTGATGATGACAATACATTGAAAATACATTAATTTTTTACAATAGGTACGTAAGATTAAATTAAATACTAAATAGATAAATTATTAACTGAAATAAAATGTCCTAAACTACCCACTCTGAGAAAATCAGTGATTTCCTTGTTTTGTATCACCTGTCATATGCTTGTATCATATGACCAAGTAGTTGAAAGCGACGTTAAACCCAAATAAGAAAAATATCACTCAAATACGATTCGCCTAACTTGGGACACGAACCGTCGACCTCCACGTTCCGAGTCCACTGCTTTCACAAGCTGTCGAAGTCGGTGGCACTCATCAGTATTCCACGCAGGGATGAGCAAGAGAGGGAGGGCTGTCGGGGAGGGAGTAGAGATTTAGGAATTTGTACACATTGTGTTCATAACCCTATTGTATTGTACTACATGGGGAGCTTGCCAGAGGGAGGGGGCGCAGGGGGGTCTATTGTGAGTAAGAGCACACGGTATGAAATTTGACGAATATGACGGCTGCAAAAAAAAAATGCCTCAATAAAAAAGCCCCGAGTGATTTTCTCTATTATTGTGGCTTGTTGGACGGATGTGATTTGAATAGGTAAAAAAAAGACAGGTCTCGAAGCCTTTGCCCCCTTTTTTTGTAGTCTTCTGGTTCAAATGGCTGTCACATGCGTATTATGAAAGCTTATAAATGGAAAACAATCAAAGTGCTGAAAGCTATTAGCAGATGGAAACCATTGTTTCACCAACCCCAATGGTTCAGTGGTTGGTGATGTAGGGTTGAGATCTGGAAGCTTGGAAGTTGAGGTTCCAGTTTTGAGCAAAAATTTCAGTTGAGTGAAAAAATCTATCAGTAAAACCTTTAAAACATTATTGCACGTATCTATGAGTTCGCTCTAGACGGGATATACATATATTCACTGAACTGGATTTTAATGATACCATTTGGGTATTATCATCAAAACAAATGACCAATAGGAGTTAGGAGTAAAATAATTCGCAAGATTTTTTTTTTACATCAAAATAAAAGCTAGCTTTTAAAAAGTGTTGTATCTATGCAAAAGAGCGAAGAGTCTCATTGCTGGGTGTAATAAAAATGCTGAAAACAGAATTGAACTGAAATTTATGTATTTTTCTTTTGTGAATTTTAGAATGGGTGAATCAAGGGTCTACAATGTGTGGTTGGTAGGAAGAGGGCGGGGCATTAAAAGTGGTTTATTGTGACAGGATGGTTCGAAAGAGGTCAATAAAAAAAGATAAAAGAATTGAACCTGTCGCATTCATGGTTTCAAGGACGTACACATCCGATTATCATGTATTCTTAATATTATTTAATATTAATAGAGGTCAATTAAAAAAAAAAAAAAAAAAAAAGAATTGAACCCGTCACATTCATGGTTTCAAGGACGTACACATGCGATTATCATGTATTCTTAATATTATTCCTAATACGAGAAAGTTGCTATTCTCCGTAGGAGTAAATGGAGGCACCAAATAGACTCACTAGTGATCAATGTCAATGGTTTTCGAGACTCCATTGTTCCTGACTTACTGAGTTAGTTTATAATTACCAAAAAGATATTTATCTTGTCTCGGATGTCCTAGAAGTAGAAGTTAAAGAGAGGTTAAACCGACCTCGGTAGCTTGACCGATAAGGCAGCGGACTCGTAACCTGGAGGTAGGTGGTTCAAGTCCCGGTTTCAGCATGGATTTATTAAAGCGAGTTTGAGTAGTTGTAATATCACGAAAGTGATTAACACAAATATGATAACTTTTTGTAAAGAGAGGTTAAGCATCAAAAATAAGAGGACCTTACTGATTTCAAGGCTGGAACAAGGATTTAGCATCTTCTTTTGAAGTCCCTTTATCCTTGAATGCATTACTATTTGTCGTTTTTACTATGACCTTCTTACGCCTAAATTATTCCCTTTTCTTTCTCTTTCTACCTTTGTTTTCTATTTCTTTTTCTTTCATTTTTTTTTTTCTTCTTTGTTCTCTGTTTACCTCTCCCTTTGATGCGTTTACCACTAATACCCTCAAATATATATTACCAGGAGCACTTTTGCAGTCTTTGCTGTTCCAACATGGTGCCATCCAAGCTGCGCTTTGTAGCCAATGAAGCTCTGACACATAGTGTCCGCCATTACGTCATGAAAACTACATACCTACGTGCCTCTTCCATTACTATTTTCTGCCATATTTTTAGTAATTAGTTTTCTATTAACTTAGTGACGTCAGGGAAATATAGGAAAATACATTTGTATTGTTTGGGAAATGTGTATTTTTCACGTTGGAAACTCCGAAAAACTTTTCTTTAGATGTGTGTAATTCACAAAATTTAATGTCATTCATTTTGGCAAGTTAATATTCAAATCAAACAAAGACGGAATTTTTGGAGTCGTATAGAAAGGGGTTGATGCATGGTTAATGTACTCCCCCTCTCTCCCCCTTTGTAACAAGATGAGGAGGAGGTGGAGGAGAATGATTGCGAGAAAAGGATTGAAAGCAAACATAATGGAGTTATAAAAATAAACATGCAAATTAATTTGATAGTAATTAAATTATAATGTACACTGATGTTGTTTGCTTTCTTCTGCTGTCTATATTTTTTGAAATTTAGGCCCACACAAAAAATGGAAATTAAAAAGTTTCAGTATAAACAAAAGTATTTGTCTGGTTAAAGATAATGTTGATATGTAAATCACAAAATTGATAATGAGCTAAGGATAATGTACCTAATCAGCACTAAATTTCCAAATTGAGTCAACTTTACTGCTAAAATCAAAATGTATCATTAAGTATGGATGGCGAAAAAATTATGGCTTCAGATTTAATGGCTTCAGACACAATTTCTTGTCACAGCCTGGCTGTCGATCTTTCAATTTTGATGATTTTGATTTTGAAAAAGTCAACACACTAATTTGTATTTTAAGGCTTCTTCTAATTCTGAATCAAGTGTTCCTTGGGTTTGGGTTAACATATCTTTGAGTTTGTTTGGAAGAAAAAACCCCAGGTGTTTCACTGTGATGGTGACTAAAAAATCTGTGTTCCAATTTCTCAAAAATTCATTTCCTACGAAACTTTAAAAGGTTTCTGTTTTATCTTAATTCACAGCAAAAGTTTCTTTTTATGCCCATCTGGACCTTTTTTAATTTTTATTACAATGTCACCCTTTTGAGGAAAAGAAAATTAAAAGGGTGGGGTTGTTTTTTGATAATTTTCTTTGGTAAAGTTGAAATCATTGCAACTTCCCAAGTGATTTGCATAATTGTGTTATATGGAAATTTGTTTAATAGGTTTGTTTCCAATTAATTATAAAGGGACGAATGAGGAACGTTTGGATGTTGTTTGTCGTTTTAATTTTAATCTCATTTTGAATCTTGTATGTTTGGATTTTGGGAGCAACATTCAAATTTATTATTTTAGTTTTGTATGGAAACTTGAAAGCTACATGGGTAGTAAAGTTTTATTACTATACCTACTTGAACTATTATTTATCATTTCAAATGATTCCATTCTACACACAACTTAGAAAATATAATAATGTTATATGCCTAATATTATGAATCATAAAACAGAAATCTGTCCCTACATAGGTGTGTAGAGCATGCCTTACCTACATAATGTAATTGTGCGAGTCAGGATTTTGCAAATTTTGGACGCTACGGTATGGCAAACAGATAAAAAGTTATATCAATCGATAAGGCAGCGGACCTAAAAGATGTCGGAGATTTGAGTCCCAAGCAACATAACGCCTTTGCTTAACACAAATATGAAATATGATAACCACATTAATTAATATCAAACTTAGATGCATTCACTAAACAACAAATTAAACAACTAAACAACTACTTCGTAATTGTTACATAAGTTAGATACCTTCCATTCGATACAAAAAAATGAAATCCGAACTAAAAAATATTTATTTTTACAAAAACAAACACAATCCTTTCGATTTCTAACATTAGAAATTTATCGGAACTAATTAAAGTTCTATTGCTGAACTATCAGATTTTGATAAACATATCCTATTCCTTGACCATCCTTGACGAACGCTACCAGTGATTTGGACTCATTGATGGCATTTCTGAAAAGTCTAACCTCCTTCACCTCGTATAGAACTTGAGGAAAAACACGAACGACCATATAATATTTGTTAAAGTGCCTAATTAGAACTAAAAAAACTGTAGTTTCCATTCAATTTATTACATAAAGTAAAAAAAAAGTTCAATCGCTGAATTTGGCTGACTCATCGGATTCTGAGCTGACTGAAATAACGACTCCATCAGCGTTTTCAAGTGAGTACCTGTAAGTGTATGCGAGTATAATATTTTCTCCATTATTTTTTAATTTACAAATGGTCTGCAGCATAGACTGGGCAACTCAAGAGCAGTTCTGGAATATGTTGAAGAGGAAATCACTCAGCGCTGATTGAAACTCAATCAGGTGAGCTTTCCAGACTGGACTTTGATTGAGGATGCTTAGAGTAGACTACTCACATAGTTTTAGAGTTGGAAAAATACTGACCATGAAGTTAGAGTACTTTTGGGCTTTGATTTCCCTCCATCACTGTCGCCTTTGGGTGAATTCTTTTATTTGTAAAAAGACAAAGTGAATTGTAAAAAAATATATAGTTCTAGCAGTAGTTTTCTCTGACTTATTCTCACCTCTTCTATACAATCGATATATGAGAAACGTGGAATTGTGGATACCATGGCTGCTATTTAAATGAAATACAACACATATTTTCATATCTATACCTGCATTCGTCTAAAACCTCTGTAAGAATATCAAAATATTTTCTGTGAACTCCAAAAATCCCAAAATCTTTTGCTGTGAATGCACTGCCAATGTGAATATGATAGCGCTTATAATCATTCTCCTTCTTTTTTAACTCTGTCTTATCCCGCTTGAGCAGGGTCGACGTTGTTCAGCCTCATGGTTGTTGTTATTTTATTATTGCTTGCTATTTTATAATGGGACTACCTGTCCTGTTTCGACAGTAGAAATGAAATACTCTGCCTATTATTGAAGAGATTTTCCGGTCGACTAATTTCCATACAAGACCTCTATTATTTGCGTCCCGACGCAGCAGAGTTACACTTGGCTAACTCGGTCCTCACGACTCTCATGAAAACAAATGCGAAGTTAACTCAACATTTGGGATTTTTCGAGCTGTCATCTTAGGCATTGCGCAATAGTGCAATATGATGTTTACTTTATTTTGTGAGAAATTCGTCTGCGTGGATGTTGATTACCACGAATGCTGGAGAATGTAGACAAAGCAGAATTTCTTCGAAGAGATCAATATTGTGTTCAAATTTGTTGCTCCTGTATCGTCAGAAGCTATCTGTATACATACTAAGGTAGTATTATTTCTATAATAAATTTCAATGTTATCCAGCAGAAAATTTGCCTTCGAATCTTTTGCAACAACCTTAGTAGGTACAATGGTTTTTTGCAATCAGGAGAGATCCTTGTTCAAAGAAGCAGTACAGGAAAAATTGGATTCAATATTTTGTTCAAAAAGCTTTTGTTCTAATGATTTTCTTTCTCTTTTAATATTAGTGTGATTAGAAATTAATTATTACCAGTGGTAAATTTGAAAAATGTTGTTTTGGTGAGGGCGAAATTTTTTTATGAAAAACCTATCCTAGAACAAATGAAAAAATAGTCCAAGGACATCAATTAGTTACCTTCTTCTCTAGCAAAACGATGTAGCTACCTCAAGTAAAATACAAGATCCATTAGACATGCCCTCCAGGGAAGAGCGCTTCCCAGCTTTCTTACAGAGCGTATAATGATATTGAACTGAAAGTCACAAGGACGAGCACGATGGTGAAGCTACAGAACAAAGGATCAAATTCTAAGTGGAACAAGGACCCATAGAGCCGGAAGAAAAGATTGCGTCGTTCCTTAGAAAATGCTTGCGATTTTTATTCTCAGTTTATTATTAGTATTTTCCAAAGAAACGAAAAAAAAAATGTTTTGAAACAGATGTTATTTTTGCGCTCTTTGAAAAGGACAAAAGCGAATGGCATTGTCGACTTAGCTCACAGAAGTCAACGTTGTCACAGAATGGAAAGAAAACAGCTGAGTTGTGCTCTTCTGTTGGGATTTCCACTATCAATACTCGTATAGCATCACTTGCAGTCTGGATATTGTCTTTTAAATTGGATTTGCTTCGACGTTCCATGCTGCTGTTCCAAATCATCCTGTCTCACTTACTCACTTGCTTTTATCTAGTGAAACAGTTATGTCATTGCTGCCTCTGACTGGTCTTACTAGAGTTTTTTTTAGAAACATTTTCTTTCCAATAATAATTCGTAAGTCATTTGGCTTTTTTTATATTGTTTACTTGGTTTATTGGTCTTATTTGTTACACAGGGAAACAAGTAATACCAAGTCATCACCTATTTCTCTCAAATCAGCTGTGTTTTTACATGTATAGCTATGTAAATATTATTACATACTACGCAAGACATTTTATGTATTTGTAATTTTATTGAAAAAAAAACAAATTTTTCGTTCAAAAGCTTCAAGGAATTGACAACATATTTTATACTTTTTCAGTGCTAATACACACTCTTCCTTCTTGTGTAAAAAAAGAGACATAAAATAGGACGTTTTTCTGAGTAGCAATATTCCCTGAGCTGGAAAAAAATGGGATAGGTTCAAATTTATCGGTTTAAAAAAACAATATACTCGAAAAACAATATTTCAAAGGAGATGGAAATAGAGGCATAAACTGTTTGCTCTAACTTTGTTATGGAGCCAAAAGGAGACAAAGAGACTGCTAGTGGCATTGGATGTGGAATATATATTTTACGTGTATGGTATAGTGTATTTCTATGTAGTTCAAGTTTGAAGATATATTATTTTTTAACGTATGAGTGAACTACAGGAATGATGAAGAGACGTTGGCACATTCAAAGTTTTTCAGGTTCAGATATTTCTGGCTTTGTTTTAGGTACCCTTTGTTTTAGGGTGAAATATTTTATATGTATACTTACATAGATAAATAATTCCCCATGTTTCATTTAGTTTGATAATAAACGAGTACCTATTATAGGAACAACCGAAACCGAACAATCCAAACATGGTTTTTCAACACTTTTCCATTTTCTCTGCTTTTTGATATTATACTTTGTTAGTTACAATTATTTTGTAGAATAAACAAAATTTATCTAGTTCAGAAACAAAGTCTGTCCCTAATTAAAAAATTTAAATGCCAAAAAAAATGTGTCATTCATAAAACTTTATTCATTTAAAATTATGAATATTTAACTATGTAAATTACAAAACTACATCTCATTATTTTAGTAGGCTCATTTAATATCAAGTTAGAAAACATAATTATTAATTATTTATTTATTTTAACTCAAACCGTCTCCACAAATACCCTGTACAAGTGGGAGATATTAAAGGTACCTTTATCTAAAAGCTATCAGAGGAAAGTTAGCGGAACAAGGGAGGGAAATATTATAAATATTGTTAAAGGAAAAAAGGCATTATGTTTATGCTAAACGTTGTATATCTATAATATAAAAGAAAAATTTGTCTATTGTTGTTATCTCGGTCGTATCAAAGGAAGACGAAAAAAAGGAGCATTTGTTATTATTCTCCCCGATCTCCCCACGCGCCCCACCTACTGCCCCAACTCTTCCTGTTTTTGGAGGTTTCATGCTACAGGGTTTCCCAAAAGTCCGGAAAGGAAATGGATGAGCACATTGTTCAGGACACTGAAGAACTTTTTTGGGCGAAGATGTTTGTGGAGATTTGTTTTCCGCAGAGTTTCAACAAAGATGCCAGCAAAGGTATAGTTTGTAAAGTGTTAGAATATCCCAATGCTCCCAATTTAAAGTTCACATATTCCATTTGTCTCCTTGTTTTATCTTGTGAAATTCCTTATATTTTTGTAGAATGAATGTGAGACAGAGCCCAGTTGTTCTCATTGAGCTATTCATAATACTGACGTTGGTTTTTGCTGCGGTACAGAGGGGCAATTTTCGTATTAGTATGTGCTAGTTTTATCGCACCTCTGAAGATTATGGATTTTCTCTCCCTGCATTGGCATTACTTTTGCAGACAGCATGGTGAAGGCCAAGTCTGTCTCTCTTAACTTTCCTCTCAGACACCAAACTTTTCTAATCCCTTTTCTTCTTGTTCTTTTTCTGTCTCTCCCTTCCTCCTTCTCTATCTTTCTCTCTCGTTTCATTTCCCCCAACCTACTACTCTACCTCACTTCTTTCTTCTATCTTTGTTTGTTTTTCTTTCTCTTAGTGTTTGACTAATATACTTTTCTTTTTGTGTAAACTTTCGGTTAATCCTTCAGTGAAGTGTTCAATAGTTCAATGGTCTATATTGGTAATGATAACTTGTAATAATTGAAGTTCATTCAAGGATCTATATTGGTTATGATAACTTGGAATAATAGAAAATTATCATTATATGACCAAATATAAGAAGAGTATGTTCTTATCATTAATTTTTCTCTCTGTACTATGCCTTCATGGTAATGAATCTTCGGGTTTTCTGAGCTTTCAACATGTCAAACTCCTATTGAGATCTAGTGGGTCTCGTCTTTCATATTAAGGACCATTAAATTTGTCTGCGATTGTGACATAAATGATAAATTGTGCACTCATTATAGCATAAAAAGTTACTTTTCATATTTTTTAACTCATTTCTATTTATTGCCGCTTCGTTCATTTATCTAATTCGAATATACTAGCTTTAGAATGACAATATGCACTACAAGTCTTAATACTCGATGAAACATTTGATATACCTTGATGAGACAGTAAAGATCAAATACAGTATTTAAAAAAAAAAAAAAATATATCTATTGCTGTTAGTAAAATAAAGATTTTAATGTTTACTTCACTTTTAAAAACAAACTCTTTAAATCCCTTTACAGATTTCTTACTCAGAAAAAATGATCAAAAGCAAAAGGATTTAAGTACCTACTATCTGGAATTCTCGACAGATCTTTCATACTCACATAACTGAAGACTTTGCTGTCAAACAAAGAATCCTTTAAATGTACTGAAACTCGTGTGTGAGTATACTGCAATCTTTGTTGGTGAGTGGTATTACTAACACTCTTGTTTAATTAAATGTCACTAGATCTCATTAGAAAGTTCTTTGTATTTATTTTTACAAAGTCTTTTGTTTCTTAGGAAATTAAGATCCAGTTCAGTCATTAGATGAGCAAGA
>CM044956.1:11983089-11999225 GCA_024516035.1 Bactericera cockerelli | reverse complement strand
AAACCCAGAGTGACTTGGATAACTAACAACACAATATCATAACTTGGTGTAAACTATTACGCTAATCGGATAAAAGTACAGTTTGCAAGAGAAACTACGCTTTAACTCTCAGAGGCACGCAAAGATAATATACAACAATTGATTATTAAAATAATTACAGAATATGTTTTAAGAATTATTATCAATGAATTGACTGCAGAGGAAAAAGTGAAAACGAAAAACGACCTACTTTTCTTTCATGAAAATGAAAATTATGAAAATCCATGAAATGTTGACGTTTGTGTTTCATATAACCTCCGCCAGAGGTAAAAGCGGTGTTGTCAAGTGTAGAGATTTTATTGGCTTCTGATATCTTCTACCTCCATCATAGATTTAGAAAAAAATCTATGCCTCCATCACCCAAGTGCAACAAGAGATGTAAAACAAAAGCATTATATTTTTTATTATTCTAGTCATATAAGTATAAAGTATACACAAATTCAAATAAGGAAAAAAAATCTAGTACCGTAAAAAAATCCCGATAATCGAACCAACCCACGTGTTCTAAACATAACAAAAGATGAGTACCTACCTAGTCACATCCGAGGGTTTGTAGCACCAGGGCCCAATCACCGTCAAACACGCACAGATCAATGGAAGGCTACGGAACTAAAATTTGATAGGACGGTAAACTCCCGATAATAGAAGGTTTGTAACACTGAGGTCATAATTTATTTATATTATGACCTCAGTGGTTTGAAACAAACCCGGCTTGGTAGAATGCCGGCCACAGACGTACATGCATGCATGAACAGGCAGCATGAACGAGTTTATGCTCTTGATCTTTTTCTGTGTGCATGCATGGTTCAGCTTTAGAAATCTTATAACTTTCGGTATTATTTACGCATAGACTGAATTTCAAGGTTTTTTGTTTGTAATTGTGAACATGATAAATTGAGAACAAATTTAATGCACTTGAATCATTATTAGAAAAAATCATTTATGTAAAATGCCAAAATCTTCTGACTATCGACACTGTTCAGAATAGTCTTGGGGAAGAAGATTTAAAATAATATATATTATCTTGTACTTGTAGCATTTTTGTTATACCACCCTGTATGTTGAAGGAGAAGAGCTTCGGCAACACTGTATTATTGCAAAAAGTAACGTCCTTTTTTAGCTTTTTTTAAAAGCCAAAAACAGAAAACACTACAGAATACAGACAGACTTTTTGACTCCACAGGCAGAAGTAAAAAGAAGAGTGGATTTTGATATTTCATTTTTAAATTTCCTTTAATTGTTCTTTTATTTTCAGTATTTTTACCCTTGTTGGTTTTGTCTGTGTTTTTTCTTAATTACATGCTCTTTCCAATTTAATCTAGAGTCAGAAGAACTTATGTATTTGAAGTTTCTTGTAAACTTGTGGTGAGAATCTTTTAACCTCAAAGGTTTCCAGTGGCATTATTTGCCAGTATTCCTGTATCTTCCACATAGCTACTTAGCTAGTCATTCAGAGTAAGTCCTTAAATTTGAGAAAGTAAATGTATAGTTTGGATGGCAAGCATAGTAAGTACTGCAATATTTTCTCAAGAAATTTAATATTTCAACTTCTTATGTGTTTTAGAGGCTAAATTGTCACTAACTTTAAAAAAAAAAACACTTTTCTCTGTACATTTTTGTTCACTTCTTTGGCCATTAGTAACTACTTGGTCAATTATGTTCTAAAAAGTAAATTATGTCAAAAAAGTTCTGAGAGAATTCCTACACCAAATTGAATCAGCTATTTTCTAAAGTGTAGACCTAGACCATAATTATTAAGCTGGCTGGAAGTGTCTAAAACATACCATTACATATATGCCTTAAAAACCCTAATGTATATGATATCTCCTTGACTGCTTTGTTTTCATGAAAAATCTTTTTAGAGATGATCTTTAACTGGCGAAAGGGTTCAGTAAATTGTATAAAATATATGTCAATCAGGTATTTAAATTGTTAGAACATCTTAGAAAAAACCAATTCTCCCCACTCATGATTTAAGCGTGCTACCTAGATGATAGATGTGTTTTTTTCAGAATCGGTAAAAAGCATTTAAAGAACAATGATTTACCGTGGAAAACATTGAAAAACACAGATTGTGGCCCCAAAGGAGTAAAGAAAAATAATAAAGAAAAAAAATATCTCACTCATGTATGCTTAAAACTAAAGGATATTATACAGGATTCAGAGATGACACTCAAGCAAATGATCAACAAGTAGTGGAAAAATAAAGTTGAAAAAAGAGAGGCCCATGAAACCCAAAGAGGGACCTCAAGACAATAACTAAAAAAAAAACGAACTTTTGCTAAAAACTTTAAAGGAAAAGAGATACACTCATGAATTTTAATATTATATGAAAATCCAAAGTTGGATTGACCATTTATTTATATTTTTTTGACCTATTGCAAAATGAGAACTTTAAATAAAAATAACTTCGTGATGCTAGAATTGAATGAGCTAGTGACAGGGTTTTGTTTGTCTTTTACATCCCCTAGGTGATTTGTTTTGAAAATTATCTGTTTTTTACATGGAAAAATAAATAATAAATAACTAACACAATACCTTTACTGAATTTCATGTTGATTGATAACCAAACTTTTCTTTACTAGTATTTTTTTGTTGGATCTTGCTTGTCTTCATTTTTCAGCTAAAGATCCAGCTCCCTCTCTGAAGTACAACACTGGTAGTGGTGTTGTTCTTGCATGCGGTCAAGGAGATGTTGGCCAGTTGGGCCTAGGTCCAGATATCATGGAGAGAAAAGGATTCTCTGTGGTGCCCAATCTAGAAAATGTTGTAGAAATTGCTGTTGGAGGCATGCATACAGTGTGTTTGGCAGAAGATGGAAAGGTACTATTTGAAAAGAAAAATATGTTACCTTGATGTAAACAAGTCTTGTAGTTATGAGTTGAAGCTCAAAGCTTTGACTATGGTCTCTCATAGTTGAACAATGCAACAATACATTTTCTATGTGGGGAAGGGTGGCCCCTGTGGTTAATCTAGGTTATGCTTGGTTTAGGATAATCCAGGTAATAAGGAAACTTGAGTTGCAAGTGCATCAATGGAATAGGGCAGTAGTTCCATAATCTTGCTTCTATCTAAATATTCTGTGCCTCAAAATGGTAGATGTGGAACAGTCATTTTCACAGTACAAAAAATGATCCTGAATGACCAACATTATGGTTTCACTATGGATTAAATTCCTGCTCTTATGAATTACCATTTTAAAACCAAGACAAGAGCCTTGATATGTTCATATTGTTTCATAATCATGACTAACCCAATTTCGTTAGATAGACTGATGGAACTCTTTCTATAAAGTCCTTAGCATAATGTATAATAAGAAGCAAAGAAACAATTAATGACTTTTAGTAACATGTTTGACACTTCTTGGCAGGTTTACACTTGGGGCTGCAACGACGAGGGAGCTCTAGGCAGAGAAGCTGAAGGAGATTCAGAGTTTGAACCTCAGGCCGTTCAACTACCCCAGAAGGCAGTTCAGATCAGTGCTGGGGACTCTCACTCGGTAGCTTTGCTAGAGGATGGCACAGTTTATGCTTGGGGCTCATTCCGAGTAAGGCCTTATTTAAATGAAAATATTCCCCTAGAATATTCTTTGATTATGAATAGTTTTTAAGATTATAAAGGTGTTATAAAATGGCTATAAAGAGCTTGAAAGTTCTCAATTCTAGGACATTAAGGCAGAGTGAGACATCACTCAGCTAGCAGGAATGCAAGTTTAAAACTTTTGAATAAAAATCCAGCCCAGAGGAAGCTCTAACATAAAATTATAAATCCTTGCCAAATGTTAATCCTGTAAATTATTTCCTTGTTTTGTTTTCAGGACAGCCATGGGTCCATGGGATTGAAAGGTGAAGGCATCCAGAAAGTTCCCCTGAAACTGGATTCGGTGAATGGCATTGTCAAGATAAGCTCAGGAGCAGACCATTTTGTCATGCTCACTTCCCGGGGTACTGTATGACAGCGGGTGTCCTGAGCAAGGACAGCTCGGCAGAGTGACACAGCGCTCGGCTAGCAGGAATGCAAGACGAGGAATGAGTTTCCTGGAGCCTGGAGAAGTGCATGTCAAGCGGAAACTCATTGATGATGTGTTCACAGGCGTCTACAACACATTCCTTACAAGCAAGGACAGCATTTTAGGATTTGGACTCAACAATTATGCACAGCTTGGTGAGACAGAAGTCAAGTCAGAAGACGGCAGCACAAGTACCTGCTTCTTTACACCTCACCCCATCAAGTCTCTCTCGGAGAAGAAATGGCGCATGCTTGCTACAGGGCAACACCACAGTCTAGCACTCAATGCGGAGGGGAAAATATACTCTTTTGGACGTCATGATTAGGAAGACTAGGACTGAAGAATGTATCAGAGCCTGTAGCTGAACCCACTCTTATCCCAACCCTTCAAGACAAAACTATCGACTTCATAGCTTGTGGTAAGCAATTAATTAGAATTATTTAAATAAAACAATCATGCTTCAGTTCTCATTTTAACAGAATTATTTGAATTTGTGGTTTCACCCTCCATCCACTTGAAACTCATAAATCAGTTACCCTCATTAACCTCTCACCTCCTTGTTAATTTTGGTAGTCACCCACCAACTTTCAACCTTGCTTTATATTCCTTAATGTCAGTGATATTACAAGAGCTGGTCATTAAAGCTGTTGAAAATAATAATAAGCTCACTAAATTAGAACTAAATAATGTAGCAGAGCCTGTGTCTCATTAATTCTTAGAAACAATCAGATAATTGTTATTGAACTGCCTATGGTTTTTCATCACATAGTGCTAGAGTTCGAATGTGAATATAGAGTGGTCTTGATCAATATTATTAGAATCAATTTTCAGGTTTTTTTTTATTAGACTGCCAGAAAATGTACAGGTAAGTAATTTATTATTATCTCATTTCAGGAAACTGTGTATCATTTGCCATTGACAGCGAAGGTATTCTCTATGGATGGGGGATGGGAAATGGCTACCAGCTTGGAAATGGTAAGGAAGATGACATTCTCGAACCCACCAAGATAGAAGGAAAACAGCTGAGCAACTACACAGTGCTACAAGTTGCTTCGGGTGGCCAGCATTCAGTGATACTGGCTAAACCTAAATGAACAAACGTTACTTGATACATGGAACAAATTATGAGATTCCTTGGTTCATAAATGTTTTTTGTAAGTGTTAATTTTAATGTATGTTTTATGGCGCGATATGTTTGTACATACTAATGTTTTCCCCCTTTTTACTTACATATCTAGGTGTATTGTTAATTTTTTAGTTATTATTTTTACTGCCTTGAAAAATAAGTTCAGTTTACTTTTTTCCTTAAATGTGCCATAAAATAGTACATTATTTGTAACACTGTCTCCTATCAAGAATCATGAGATTGCACATGTATGTATTGAGTGTTTAGTAATACTAGCCTACCCTCTTCAGAATAAAATCAATTTCTGAATAGGATGTACCAAACAATGTTAAATTTGGACAATCCACTGCTTAGTAAACAGTGGTGAGTCAATTCTAAGTTAAGCTTTTGAAAGAACTTGATTTTTGTAAGATTAATAATAAAGAAGATGTAAAGATCTTTTTTATATAAAAAAAAACTTAAAAGGTATAAATCATACTATTCCTTCTTAACCAGTTTATTCTGTAGGTACATTAATTTAGCCTTTAATTCACTTTTTTTGTACTAATTTATTATTTAATACTTTTTTCTTTGTACAAGTACATTCTTGAACTAGAATATTTGGTTTCAAATCTAAATGAAACTCCAAGAGTGGGAAATTTTTTTCTCCGTTTCTAATTAACAAAATTTAACTTGCAAAATAATTGAAACATCACTTTATTATTACAATTTAAATACAAACTATGAGGAGTTTGTATGAGAGTAGTTTTACAGGTGTTCCTCAGCCAAACAAGAGCTTGGACCCCACTCATAGTTCATGTAGAATAGTTCTATTTATATTAAAAAGACCATGGTATTTCTCTAACTTGGTGAAATTACCTACCCTTTTGTACTGAGTCTAATTAAAAATAAGTGTGTTGTTGTTGTAACCAGCTTGGCTCAGCTGGGGAAGAGATGGTCTCTATCCAACTTCTTTTTCCTGTTAGGCGCTTTAACAACATTTATCCAACTTTAGTTGCAAAGTTGGCTCATCCTAAAGCATATGTTTCCATGTGCTATCAACCATCATGAAGCTTTTTCTTATAAGCATTAAGACCCTTGTTAGGGTTGGCCAGTCTGTTCTCTGTTGGTCTTAATATTAATTATAGTTGATAAACATTGGTATTTCTTCCAAAATAAAATCTTATTTAAATCTGAATGACACTTGTTGGATCAATACCAATTTTTCGAATTTGTTCAATACATGAGTACTTCATTTGAAATGGAGGTTGTCAGTAGTATTTGAAATTTGTTTTCCCTTTAGTTGATTAATTATAAGCAAACATGTAGCTAATTAATTTTTTTTGTTATTTTCTGTTATTACTACATCAGTGGAGAGTTATGTTTGTAAGTATTTATTTTTTTACTAGGATCAATTGACATTCACCCAGTATTATTTAGTTTGATAGAATATTAATTGTTCTTCCTAATATTCTTATAGGATTGAACAGTAATATTGATGTAAGTGCATAAAAAACTGGAAAAAATAATTAAAATAAATTTGTTTGTTTATTTGGATTTATTGTCTTTCTATTATCTACTTTATTTCAAATGGTAGCACCACTTAGCCCAACATGCATACACCACCCATTCTAACAAATTACCCAAACTTTCAGACACTCATAGTTTTCTGTTGACTAATGTTGACAGGGTCCCAAGTTTTGCTTTATAAGTTATTGAACAAAAGCAATATTTTACTGGTTAATATTTTTGATCACACAATAAAGCACTCTGAAGATAAGATTACAAGCTAAATTTCATTGTAAAAATTCAACTAAGAAATCACATACAAAGTGTATTTTAATTCAGAAGATTATACAATGGCATAGTATGTTTTCATTCAATAGATATTAATGGATGTATTCTAAAAAAACAAACAGTAAGAAGCTATGTAAATGAAGCAGTGGGTTGAACGTGAAGTTAGTTTTCCAGTGTATTGAATTTTAAGTTTAAACAGTGAAAAGGTTAAACTCAACATGGACAAAGGTGTATTTTTAATTCAGAAGATTTATGACGAATCCTAGAACATTCAAAGATCTGATAAGAAAAAAATGAAACAATCCAAAACTGCTGTTACTTTGTCTACTCAGTCTAAATAAATATGTACAAAAACATGACCAATTAGACATAAAGAAATGTAAAATTCCTAAAATCTTGATCATTCACCATGACCTTACAAAAATGCTACTAATGACTTGGCAGTATGAATGTAAAATAAACCTTAAGTATTATGCTAAGCACATGACTAAAAAGACAGATTTCTAGATAACTAACTTTTTCATGGTTTTATTTTGACATTTTGTTCTTCAACACGTTTCAAAAACTCAGGATCTTGTTGAACAGACATCTCTGTCAATTTCTTTCCTATTTTTTCATGAGTTTCTAGGTATTTAGCAACACACCTGTCTAAACAGACAGCTTCTCCTTTGTTCAACTCACCCTCCCTGTACTCTCGAGGAATACACTTGGCATGACAAGCAGAGGAGAGTCGTGTGAACATATCTGCCATCATGTCAATCTCCAAGTCTTGGACAATTTTCATGCTGGCGGGGTCCATGTTTGCTAAATTGGAAGCCATTTTTAACTATTGATAACTTGAGAATTGTTGGTAATCAAGTTTTTATAAACTCCAGTTATATAGTAGATCAAAGGAAAAAACAGGTTAAATGCAAGGGATAAATCTTGATATCTCTAGCAGTTTATAAAAGATGCTATTGCTCTTTCACATCAACAAAAGGGTCTTTATACATCCGTTGGCGTATCTTCATGTTCTCATATCTCTTTTTTTCAATAGATGTTTTGGATAGATAAAATAAGTATACTCCACCAGTCACAACAAAAGCCCTGTAACAACACAGAAAACACAATATGAAATAATTTGAGAGCATGATGAAATTTTGGAGGGGTTTTTTTCTTGGTATTGAAAAGTGGATAACATATTATAACACTCCAGCTATATTCAACCACTCAAGAATAATAAAAGAATAAGATAATGGTATGTAAGATCAATGGAAAAAAATGATGCAATAGATTTCAGTTATTTTGTTCCTTTTCTATAGCCATTGACAACATGTAATAAAGTCAAAATATATTAGTCTACTCTTTATAGAATAAATTAGTGATTGGAGGGATAGCTATCCTCCTCGGTTGCACATGGCTATCACATTTCAAGGTCAAGACAATATACCAACTATCACATGGTGTGTTGTATAAAGTCTTTGCCAATTTTGAGCTAGTAGCACCAACATGAGCCCATCAAACCATGAGTCCAACTAAATTAACAATATTCGAAGACAGCATGAAAAATATTTTTCTATAAAAATGGTAGTTTTGTAATACCTACTAGGTATAAACTACAAGCTGACTTAGAAAAATTGAAAACATGTAAAACCAGATTTTTCTTAGAGTTTTAGATAACTACATGACTTTTAATGTGTGGAACTTTTAAATTACATGACTAGAACAATGCATTTTTTGTTGCTTTTTAACCACTTTTATAGAGGCTTATGATTTAACAAGTAAAGAAGAACAGTCTGTTGAGGTTTTGCTAGTATGTTCCTGGCTTATAGTATTCCAGCTAGGGAAAACAATCTCGTTTATAACTAGAATTGGGCTAAGAGTAAGAATAAAGAGTAAATAATAAACTTACCAGGAAATTGCTAGTTTAGCATGTGTGTTAAGCTGCACCATTGCTGCCAGCATCAAGCAGTAGGGTCATTATAGACAGATTGAGCTGATTTAAGATGCTTTTGTACCTTCAGGAAAAGCAGTTCTATTCAGAGTTTACACTCATTATGTAAAAGAAGAGCTGATGAATGGAATGGGTGATTATGGGAAAGAGAGGATGATAACTTGATAAGATCGATAGAAGGAAGAGCACTATCAGCAAAATTGGGCATGGAATTGATAAAATGATCAAATTTTAAAAATTGGCGGTTCTCAGTAAACCACAGATTTCTTTGGAAATATCTGTTCAGAAAAACTTCCGATGCCACTCATTTGATACCTCCTTGGCTTTATCACGGAAGTAACAAAAAGTGGAGAGAACGTATTGTGCAAAACACATCACGTAATCAAACCGATGACGGCCATATTATCTTGACCAAAAGTTCTTGAAAAGAACTTTTGTTTTTTGGTGAAACCGTCGCTTTCAACTGCATGATCATATATGATATTATAATAAATATTACGACGCAATGGCTGACCCAGTGTTCATTAAATTTATTCTTCTTTTATTGTTAGAGTTTAATGTCATTTTTCAACAGCATGCGGTCATATACGACGTGAGTTTTTACCCTCCATTCACAAGAAACTCACAAACCTGCTACCCACAATAACCCCAGATACGCTTGCAGCAAGCCTTGCATTTACACACGCTAAAGCAAGCGTAGTTAGCAAGAGTGAATCCTACTTCCTGCAAAGGTGAATAGGCTTGAATTCTACTTGTTTATGCAAAGGTGCAGTACGCTTGAGGTAATACAGTTGTGATCAGTCTTGCTTTTATAGTCTCTTATCGTGCTTGTAAAGTACGCGTGTTGCATGTGTGAAAAGGCGTGAACCAGCCGCGTACCGTCTAAGTATTTTTGTTGAACAAATTTAAATCACTGAGAAGGTTAACTTCCACCGGTTCCATTCAGGCTGAGTGAGGTTTTTAATTGAGGGGCTTGTTTGTGAGTTTCTAGAACCCGTTTTGTGGTATGACCATGCAATTGAGAAAAATATTCTGTCGATCATTGATACATACTTCCTCGAAATATAAACCATACATTTCTCAGGAAGTTACGGCATCATATTTAACTATAAATAATATAATTTTATAAAACTTTTTGTTACTGGTGTACCAAAAAAAAAAAACATACAAAAAGGTACCACGAACATTTAATATTAAGCATACTCGATACTGGGAAGTACAAAACAAAAAACAATGTGGAACACGTTGATTGAAAACGAGGTATTCTGCAGTCACGACCTTGGTAATTTCTATTTTTTGTTTTTGTTCTGTGAGAATTCGGGATTCACGAAGAGTTCAAGAGTCCAGCATCCTCACCCATCCTGGGTTAGAACGAAATCCCACCATCACACAGTCTTCACCTCGCTGGAAGTTGCTTTACTTCGATGATCCTACGAGAACCAGTGCATTCAAAGACGCGCCATCGACGATGGGATAATCCTCTTTAGAAACAAGCATATTTATGTAGGTATAATTATGATGAAAATGAATGGCTCATTTACACATTTGCCAACAAGTTGCATTAGAAAATGTGCAAGATTCAACCAGGATTTGAACCCGAGTCTGCGGCAAACTACCGTTACGCCAGGGAGGCTAGCGTATAATCACATTAAGGCATAAGGAATAAAAATGATTTTTTATATGTTGTAAAATGAAAACAATAATTAAAGTGTATATTTTCCTCTTGAGTTCAATAATATAATGAATACTTGTAGATTTGGACCAAATTAAAAAAAAAAAAAAAAAATAGAAATGAGTTTAAAAAAAATAAACTTACACAAGAACCATCGTTTCAAACAATGTAAGATAAATAGATCCAAGCATGAGGTTATGGATGGATTTACATACATAAATCATGGACCTAGCTAGGTTCTTTTTTTGTTTGGCAGAAACATTGAATCTCTCTAGTAGAGTCAACTGTATTCCATAGCAGCTAGGAATATCATAATTTTGAAGAATCTGACGGATGATCCAATAAAGTATATTATTTATGTTTCAAAAAAAATCAACCAAGTGGCATATTTATTTCTACAAATCGTCTCAAATGGCCTCTGATGTTAAAAAGAAGTCAAGAAAAACGGAAATATGACACATGGGTTAAGAAGTGGCGCATATAATGAGTTTTTGCCAAACTTAGGTTTTTCCTGTTGTTTCAACGTCTTTTTAAAATAAAGATCATTTGAGGCAAAAAAGAATTTTGATACCTGGAGTTCGTTTAATTTAAGTTAAAAAAAATTCACACAATAAATTTAAAAGTTTTCGTGATTGTGAGGTCTGAACATTTTGACCGCCAATTATTTTTTCAAAGATATTTTCACTGTCAAAGAAATCGTATCCGAGAAATGATCCAAAGAAATCTTACATTAATGCACACAATATAACCATACTCCTTACATCAGTAATTTATTGACAGTTAAATTATCATCGGCTAGAAGGTAAAACTGACCAAGTGACAGTTGGTCATTTCTCGATTTTTCATTACTCTGGTCGGAAATTAACCTAACTATACTGGCTAAAAATCAAAAGTTCGGTAGTATTCAAACATATGCGCGGGAAAAAGCGAAGAAACAGTTTTCACCTGAAAGACTGGTGGAGATTTCAATGACCAAATGGAGATGGTTCAAATGCAGATGGTCAGTTTTTACCTTCCAGCTGACGACATTCTGTATTGGACTTTCTAAATGCATTGTTTTTCATTTTCTAGACCAAAGTAGTACAACTGTTTTGACTATTGGAATGATTTTTAGAGTACTTCCTGAATAAACTGAAATATCAATAATTATTACTAGACGTATAATAATAAGAATGAACTGAAATATCAATAATTATTACCTGACGTATAATAGTAAGAAAGTCTTTTAAAAATTCTGATTTGTACGAGAGAGCTTGAAAATGCCATTTACAAATAAATTCGTATGAGTTAAATGTAAATATAGAGCACAAATATGGCAGGCAATGTAAGAGTGTCTTTTAATGATTCAAAGAACTTAATGAAGCAGGAATGGGAAAATAGCAAAATCAATATGAAAAAATAAATAATAAAAGTATACATCAAAAGATCAAGGATATGGTACAGACATATTGCACTTCTAAAGTGTCACTTCTCAAAATAAGCAGGAGCCAAAATATTTTTTCTCCCTCCGAGTAATTTTAACATAAAAACGGTGACTAAAATCTGTATCTCCGTAAAATTCTGTAAAAAAGTATGCTCTTCTCACCTTGGGTGTAAAATGTTTCTCACATATTGTGTACAATGAGAAGAATGATCTATCTTATATCGAAATGGGACGACAGCCATGTGTGTAAGACTTTTGCTGTGACAGAAATGTTGGGTTTGTCCTTTTTCAAAAGCAGAAAACCAACAATGGATCCTCTTCCTTCTCCTCTAGTTTTGAATCATGCAAAATGTTAGAAAAGTCACACTTTTTCTCCTTCAAATCAGGCGCTTTAACTCTGTGGTTAGAGAGGCCACTCGCGCATTTCACAGTTTTTTTCCTTTTAAGCGCTTTACCCTTGTCGACAGACAGGTCGTTCGCGCCGATTCCTAATTTAAATTTCACATTTCACAGTTTTGCTTTGCTATATCATGTAGAGTTTTGCAGAGATATATTGCTCCTCCTGATATTTCTCTCTAAGAAATTTACAACTTCACAGTCTCGCTTTCTTCATCTCCCTCATCTGGATTCACGATGAGGAATATTTTCTGTAGCAGCTTGGTTACCGTGTCTGAAACAAAAGTATTTTTTTCGTCAGATCATTTTAATTTATAATTTTTTAAAACGAAAATTAAAGATTTTATGTAAATTAAATCTATTTTATTACAAATCAACTAGATCACAGATCACACGGCTATTTTCTGATTCTAAGGTAAAATTTCATAATGACGCAATATGTATTCCAATATTTTCACTTTTAACTATGTATCTCTTTTTCGGTCAGTTCAGCTTTGGGTATTTTATGACGGCTTAATTACTTTCTTGAAAATAGAAATCTATAAAACGTAAAAGCAAAAGATACTATTAATATAAAGGTCTGTGTGTCTAATCACCTAGTAAATGAGACTTTGTTTAGTCTGGTGAGAGTAAAGGGACTATTTAGTCTTATTCTTGCAGGAGATAAACAGAGTATTGTACATTGTATTGTAACCCGTACACTATGGTGTTTATTAATCTCTCACCATGCATTTGCAGCAAGAGGACAGGCTTGGATTTCCATTTGACGCACACATAGTAGACGGGAATGCCAGTTGCGATGATGAAGAGTGAGATCACTAAAATCAAAACACAAGAAAGAAGAAGTTAGAATTCACATGCAAATCAGTTGTTAGAATTTTGAAATAGAATGGGTGGATTTGGAATCTTCATAGGGACACTGGGGACTCACAAAATTTGGGATCTTTCAAGACATCCCTTGTATGATAGGTATGTAAAATCTAAGAATTAATTAATATTATAATTCATTAATTATTTAGAGGTTGGATGGAAGAGCTTTTAGAAGACATGTCCTGAAATATACTATAATTTCCGAACATAAGATTTAAAGATATCGGAAACCTTCTCAAAAATTATGTTAAAAAAAGAGTTCTTTCATTAAAATTTCTCTCTCTTTACTTCGTTTTACTGTTTAAAAAAGTAAAAAAAAGTTCTATGCGGATAGAAAAAACTATGCGGATAGGTCTATCTATCCGCTATTGCCTGTGGCAATCTCTTCCACCCAACGCTTATTCCACCGGTCGTATTGGTTCTGTTACTCACCGGTGTTCATCGGTTCTCGCACGGTGGGCACCACCACGAGGAAGATGCAGCAGGCCAGGAAGATGATGGGGAGACTCAGGTGCACTCGGATGGGCCGATGCAGTTCCGGCTGGGTGTAGCGGAGGCTGATGAGACCTGCGGTGCACGCGCCCACACTCAGCCAGAGGGCCACGCTCATGTAGTTGATGAGGGCGAACACGTTGGACGTGACCAGCATGAGAACTGACATCAGACACTGGGGGACACGAGTATGAAGGAATTAGATGAAGTTTTACCACTACCAGTGGAATATTTTTTTTAAATACAGTATAAATTGACATAAAATGACCCCTCTACCTTATTGCAGAATTGTATAATTTTTAGAAAATTGTACAAAAAAAAAAAAAAATTGTAGAATTTTTTTCTATAACGAAACATGTGTTATAACAAGTATCATAATTTTACATGAAACAATTGCAAAATCACTTGTTTGTCTTCAATAAGAGATGTGAGACTTTGTAATCTAAATTCCAGATATTTAATGTTCAGATGGTTTTGTTTCAAAAATGATTAAATAAGATATCTAATATGTTCAACAATAACTACCCTTTAGGAGGGTAGGGTGTTTATTGTAAATTTGTAAAACTTGCTTATTGATTTGAGAGAAATTGGGACTTCAAAACTTATTTATTTTATCATTTTTTCGCTGGAAACTATTCTTATAGATAGTATCGAACTATTGATAAATTTATGTCATAACATTATACCTATCCAGTACATTGGATGAATTTTCGAACACCTCTGGAAATTGATGTTATTGAAATGGAAAATGAAATGAATGGGAAAAAAACACCATATTAATGTTCAAAATCACAAAACTATGTACTGTGTCTTTGAGCAAACATGACGAGATGTCAATTTTATTGTTGTTACAAATATATTAAAAAATAAATTTTTTTATAATAATGTCATCGATGTTAAAATGAAGAAAAGTGGTCTTAAAACTGATCCCTGAGGAACTCCCGAGAATCTCTTCAGTCCTCTGTGAACTATAGCAACAAACCACCACTTACCGTGAAGATGAGAGAGAACACGGGCGTGTGGCGAGAGATGTGGATGTAGGAGAAGAGGGGAGGAAGGTGTCCTTCCTGGGATCCTGTGAGGAACAGGCGCGCAGAAGTGAAGAGGATACCATTGACACCGCCAAATGTAGACATGGCCACCAGAATGGGGATGATCCACACTAGCTCCTTGTAGATCTTGCCGCCAAATGTCTAAAAGAATAAATGACAGCTTGTTATTACAATTATCAATACTTAATTGTTACATCTTTCAAAAAGAAAAGAAAAACAAGGACCATACTTCATAGGTGTGGCCCTTAGTGTGGGATGACGACAGCCAAAAGAAACTAGCATAAGTTCAGTTAAAAAATATTATGAATTATGTAAACTGTCATCTATACTTATAAAAGAGAGTTTCACTCACTGACTGACTGACTGACTGACTGATTGACTGACTGACTGACTGACTCACTGATTCATCACTGTTTCTCCGAATTGGTAAGTCCTAGGAAGCTGAAATTTGGTAGGTAGCTTTGTCTTACAGTCTAGATGTGCAATAAGACGGGATTTTTCGAAATTCCCACTACAACACCTCTCATTAGCGAAAAAGGACTTTTTACTTTCACCGCTATTTCTCCGCATTGATAAATCCGAGAAAGTTCAAATTTGGTAGGTAGCTTAGTCTTGTAGTTTAAATGTCCAATTAGACGGGATTTTTCGAAACTCCCACTACAACACCTCTCATTAGCGAAAAAGGACTTTTTACTTTCACCGCTATTTCTCCGCATTGATAAATCCGAGAAAGTTCAAATTTGGTAGGTAGCTTAGTCTTATAGTTTAGATGTGCAATAAGACGGGATTTTTCGAAATTCCCACTACAACACCTCTCATTAGCGAAAAAGGACTTTTTACTTTCACCGCTATTTCTCCGCATTGATAAATCCGATAAAGTTCAAATTCGGTAGGCAGCTTTGTCTTATAGTTTAGATGTGCAATTAGACGGGATTTTTCGAAACTCCTACTAAAACACCTCTCATTAGCGAAAAAGGACTTTTTACTTTCACAGCTATTTCTCCGCATTGATAAATCCGAGAAAGTTCAAATTTGGTATATATGTTTGTCTTATTGTCTGAATCTGCAAAATTGGGCTTTTCGAAACTCCCACTACAACATCTGCCATTGCCAAAAAAGGAAAATTTACTTCCACTACTTTTCTCCGCACTGGTAAGTCCGAAGAAGTCCAAATTAGATATGTAGGTTTTCTTACAGTCTAGATGTGCATTTGGATGGGATTTTTTTAAAACTCCCACTACAACACCTGCCTATTACTCCATATAGGCAAGCCCTCAAAAGTTCAAATTTGGCGTGTAGGTTCGTTTTACGGTCTAGAAGAGAAATTAGACAGATTTTTTTCGAAATT
>CM044956.1:11706746-11964029 GCA_024516035.1 Bactericera cockerelli | reverse complement strand
TGTTTTAGCAAGAATTTTGTTTAATCTACAATTCTGTTTAGTAAATCTAATCAAAGAGTCTTGTAACCGTCATTGACTAGGGGTGATTAACAAAACTTTCGTTGGGACTACAAATGATTTTCATAACGACCGAGTTTTACAAAAAAGTTTAGTAAACTTAGCTAAACAAATCTGTCAGAAATCTGAAACCGTATGGTTCATTTAACAAACATGTTTTGTAATTTTAGATAAAATCTTGTTAAACCAACGAATACTGTTTTGTGTATTTTATCATATATAAATCTGGTAAGAGTAACGATTTTTGTTTGTTAATTATCAGACATGTACTAATCAGGTGGTATTTTTAACAGAATAATTTTATTAGATTTAACCAAACTTTTTGTAAATCTTACCAATATATTGGTAATAGATCCAGCAAAACAGAACTTGGTAAGCATAACTAATGTTCTGATTGCGGTAATTAACACGTTAGTTGGTTTTACGATCAGACGATTTACAAGAATTGATTGATTATTCTTACGAACGCCCAAGTAAAATCTCAAATGACTATTTGTGGAATTTATCAATTTCTTGTTATTTTAACGAAATTTTTGATTAAAAATCCTTTACAAAACTGTTTAGTAAAAACGAACCTAAAATTTTTTTTCAGTGCAAGCGTCTACCTGTTTCATGGCTACGAAATAAAAAAGGCTGTGAATCACTTATCTTTTTTAAAAAAAGGGTATACATTTATGGATTATAGAAAACATGGATGTAAACAATGAAATTGTATTTACTGATTCATCATCATCATTGATTAGCATTATCGTGATTCGTGTTCGATAGTGGTTAAACTTTCTTGCTTAATAATAGGTTTAATCAAAAACCACACAGTTGAAAGCACAAGTTCTCTTAGGATCGATGAAGATAAGCAACGTCCAGTGAGGTTTAAACTTGGTTGGTGAACACTGGAATTTAAATCTTCCTGGCTCTTTCCGTACCCACACACCGCACAGTCTGCGAGTTTCCAGCAAAATTGAGGCACACGGGTGTTTGGATCGTTTAACATCGATCTGAAAGAGACGTGAAAGACAAAACAAAATAAATAGTTACGGCCCGAGGCATGACCCAATATTTATTTCTCCTAACTCTACTCTACACAATGAGGCATAGCTTTACGTCGTTTCGGGCCGTAACTAGGGGCCACAGATGCATTTCAAGTGCATGTAAAATTGTTAATCCAATTAATTCTACATTACAAATGGTAATTCTATGACAAGTTATTGTCTGAAGAGTTTTTTGTCCAAGGAGTTGGTCAATGAAATAGCTAATTATCATTAATTACATTTAATTGATGTTTATTCAAGTTTCAAGGAACACTACATAGATAGTAGAGCAAAAAGCAGGTACTTGAACAAACATGGACATCTTACGTGGAACAATAAATGCCAGGTGTAATCAACATTGAATTCAATGGACGCAAGTTTGATATAGACGTATCAAACCAGCTCCATAATCTCCATATGTCATGGTAAATGCATTCAACATTTGTTAGAGTGTATGAAATATAATAAAGTATGTTAATGTGAGATCTTTATTGATACCTACATAAATATAATGGTATTAAAAATCATATAGTAAGATCTAGACTGCTAATCAATCGAGTATAACAGTCTAAGCCTATTTCTTAATTTTAAAGTTATAAAAATAATAATAAAAAAGAGAAAAAAATAAAGAAAAAATAAATAAACATATATGCATAATATATATCTATGTCCTAACTAAAGGGCGGGGTTATTGCCTTTGGCAATCTCTTCCACTACAAGCCTTATAGAACAAGGTAATAAAATTCAACAAAACTAATTTAAGAATGAAGCGTCATAACAATAAATAGAGGACATCTGTTCCAAAAAAACATACACTACGTCCCTCCTACAATAGCACAGGTCTGTCAGATTCTTGTGTCTTTCATCATTTTCTCCCCAAGAGGTCCAAGTGTGTTCTTTGTCGTGGGGTCCAATGTGTATTTATAATATTTTTAGTCTTTTACACTTGCTTCGAAAACCTCTAGTTGAAACACATGTGCTCTTTCTGGTTCACAATCCTGATATTATCATCAAAATCATCCTGGTTATATCATCGCCGCAAACATCCTCATTAATCGTTACTGAGCGCACGATTTGCTCAATAGTAAGGTTCTCGCTTTTGCCATGCAAAAAGTCCCGGGATCGAATCCTAGAGCCGACAAAGAAAATTGTATTAAAAATTTGGTTAGGTATAGTTGTTTATAAGGATTACCTTCCGGTGCGCTCGTATTGAGGGTTGACCCAGCACCAAAATGAGAAGTATTATGTCATTTCTTGCCCATTAGAGGGGAGGCATACTATAGGATGGTCAAATCAAATCAGAGAGTTTTTACATTACAGTCCTAGCGTCGCCACAACATCGATTAATAATGACGAGCTACCCACTAATTTTGTGACATAATAACACAAAACTAAAGTTGTGACATAATAACACAAAACTAAAGTTGTGACATAATAACACAAAACTAAAGTTGTGACATAATAACACAAAACTAAAGTTGTGACATAATAACACAGAACTAAAGTTGTGACATAAGAACACAAAACGAAAGTTGTGACATAAGAACACAAAACTGAATTTGTGACATAATAACACAAAACTGAAGTTGTGACATAATAACACAGAACCACATAATGTATGAAATATACTATACATACACATACATTATCATGAGGGATATCATACAAAACACATGGGAGAGATTGAGGATTGAGACACCGACCAACGTGGGTCTTCGCCTCTCCTTCATTATTCATCACCCTCTTCATATCATAATACTTACTCCCTCCTCCTTTCCACTTAATATACATAAAATTAAATTGAATATTTAAAACGCAAATGTAAAGTGAGTACTTCCAATAATGTAAATAATGGTTCTCTGAATTAGAGACCTCTCTCATATTAATCTAATTTAAAAGTAGTAAAGTGAACCTAGAGCCCGCAGTTTCTTCATGCAAAAGATCAGCATAGACATCCCGAGAGGAAACGCGGGTTCTGTCATGGGCACAATGCCCAGGTCCCTTATGGATGAGATATTTTATTGGTAATAACATGTAATAAATACTTATAGGAGACGTTCTTATTTAAAATATCATACGAGAATCAATACATATCTACTACCAATATAATAAGTACTTGGCATTTTGTACACACGAAGCCCCAATTGATAAGTTTCAATGTCAATAATATCAGTCCGGTGAGGCGCGGCGGCCTTTCAAATTACTCTAATGTTCTAACAAAGACTCTAATATTATTATATTACTCTAATGTTCTAACAAAGACTCTAATATTATTATATGATCTAATTGCTCAAAATTAGGATTATAACTAGCATAGCCCTCCTTATTAAATGCGACGGTCATCCCGTAAGCTGTGTCCCATATCTCTTTCCCCTCTTTGATTACTTCTTCTCTCTCTCTCTCTCTCTCTCTCTCTCTCTCTCTCTCTCTCTCTCTCTCTCTCTCTCTCTATCTCTCTTTCTCTTTTTCTCAAGTAGTTAATTATCCTTCCTGAATTGGCAGGACAGGGCAGGATATTCTTATTACAATGTTTAAGCGGATAGATTCGTCTTTGTAGTGTAATACACTGTTACAGTCGTTACAGAATCAGCAAGGTTAACCTACAAGTTTAGTAAATTAGCGAAGACATGAAGAACATCTTACACGCTGAAAACTAATAATAATAATAATACTCTTTAGTGGTTTAGTCGAAGGTAACCACCAGGCGAGGTTAATGCATATTATGTGGTCATATAATTAAATAAATGAGGAAAAATTCATGTATTAAGTGGGATTCGAACCAACTGATCCCTACCCTACCTGGATTACCAGACTAGCGACTGTTAACCACTTGACTACCAGTGCACTTGAATGATCTTGCACGCTGAAAACTATTAACAAATCGACACGACGGGTATAACCCGGGTAAACATGGGTTATACCCGTCGATCTGTTAAAATAAAAATTAAAAGAAAAGTAATGCAAGTAGCTTTTCCGTCATATACTCGTATTATGAGTGACAGTTTATTCGACACTTTCGACAGGAATAGTCAGACAAAAAGGTGACTGTCCGTTTTATGGGCTTTGAAAGTCTCATTTTAGCCAGCATCGATGGTACGTTGAATTCGCAAGTTCTCTTTATTTTTATTTTTTATTATTATTATTTTTTTATTTTAAAAATGAGTGTTTCACAGCTTTTTTTATTTTCCAGCCATGAAACAGGAGCTACTGTAGACGCTTGTGGTCTGTGTTGTACCCATCCCGTAGTATGCCTCCATTGCCTCCCCTCTGATGGGAGAGAAGTGACACAATACTTCCTATTTAGGTGCTGGGTCAACACTAAAGTTAGTTAGTGTTGACCCAGCAACCATCACTAAAGTTAAGCAACGTCTGGCGAGGCTAGGACTTGGATGGGGTGACTATTAGAATTCGAACCCTCATGATGCTGACTATTTCCGGCCCCACTCAGGCTGCAATCTGTGCAATCAGCCGACCTCAGTAGCTTGGTCGATAAGGCGGCGGACTTGTAACCCGGAGGTCGGTGGTTCAAGTCCCGGAGTTTGAGTAGTTGTGATATCACGAAAGTGATTAACACAAATATGATAACTTAATCAGCTGGTATTAGTATAAAAAGCGGCGCTACTCTTCGTTGTGCCTAGGGCGCTGGCAGTGGGTAAAACGAGCCTACATATTATGGTCCGTTTAGCTATCTGTCGAATGCAGTCCATAATAAGAAACATGTGTCGTTCATGACAACAGTGCATAGCTATTTGCTATCAAAGCTTAATTTGACTACGTATGTATGTATGATTTTATTTGTGGTGAAGTACAAGGCCTCTTTACAAATTTTGTGGGTAGTGCATCATTACTATAAGAGCCTCCTTCACATTTCGAATTATTCTATTACATTAATTTCTTTTTATTCTGGTAATGCCGCCACCGCCACTGGTTGTTACTCATACAAGTAACTACTCATTTTTCCTCACGAGGTATGAGTGAACCCCGAACATCCAAGTACAGATTAGAAAATTTCCTGCCCCGCTGGGGATCGAACCCAGGTCACCATGCGTGCAATACCTAGCGCCCTAACTCACTCTGCCACGGTGACTGCTTAATTTTACTATTTCCAGTGTTTATGAGATATAATATTAATGATAGTCCTGATTTTAGAGAAATGTGAGACTTTTTTTCCTGCTCACATTTGACACACATTGAATTTTCAAAACAAACTAATGTGAACAGCACACAACTTAAACAACTTTCCTTACCCGTAAAAAAAAAAACAAATTTCGCCACTGGTGACTACATAGCGACTTGGTGAACTTTTATGTATAAAATGGTGGGCTTGATAAATGATCAAGGTGATAAACTCTCATTGAATTTTTTCTTCCGCTCTTTAACGCTTGTCCGACCACTACAAAAAATTTCGTGGTGCGTTCTCTAAATATTATACTTCCTAAAATTTCTAATATTCTGTGTACCAAATTTTAAGTCTCTATCTAATACTGTTGTTCTTGACATTATGTTTACTGATTGACACAAGGACCAATGACTGAAACTTTATATTTAGGCTCTGATGACCCTAAAACGTGCATTGGCACGGAAAACTGACTACAGATTTTTTTGTGGCGATAGCATTACTTTCCTCTCTATAAGATAAGGAAAGTAAAAAGGGGACGTCACTGATGTTGTTCTTATCTGCATTTTGTTCCCAAAAAGATTAATAGATCTGAGCTCTTATCAATTTTATTTAAGATAAGCGGGGGTGAATTTTGTCATACTTAATTTGGGGGGCGGCAATATACATCATAGGAATATTATTATTATTTATCGCTTTGTCCCTACTCATTTTATGTAAAGCAAATTAATTGATGAAACATTTTAATTTCAATTTGTTGATTTTTATTGATCATTCTGACTGCACCCTAGTTCTCATAGACATACAAAATGTAATACCTGTAACCTAAGGCATTACATTATTTCTGTGGGTCTTTTCTCAAAGAATTTCATAAGTGCCGCTTCCTTATTTTGAACTAATGTACCCAAATTGTCCGAGGCGTGGCCCTATATTTATTTTTCCTAACACTACACAGTGAGGCATTGCCGTACTACGGGCTGAATTTGGCACCACCGGATAATTGGGTTGTTTAAATATAAAGAGAGAGATGAAGAGTTAGTTATTTGTATGATTATATCACAATTTCATTCGATCGTTTAGGCAGCGCACCCATAAGGGTCCATTTCGCCAGCACCACCACCTCTAAAATGTAATGTTTTTTTACATGGGTATTTTGTGCTAATTTTGTGCAGCAAACCCCGAATTTTGTGCTCAAACACCAAGGGCGCTACGCCCATTTCACCCTGGTCCACCCATAACCTCGGGGTGGGTGCAGTGTTTCGAATCACAAGTAAGCAAAAGAGCAGGTTGGTGCTGCTTTGCTTACTATAAGACCGCGAGATCATTATTTCGGCAGAGTACATTTTGGCAGTTGAAATGTTCTGTCCGTAATTTTCGCCCCGACCTGAGTCTGAACCGCAACCTTCAGCACAACAGACAGAGGTGTTATCCTCGTCACATACACGTAGATCAGAAAGCAGTACATACATAATTCGATGCATTTAGCATTATGTCGTTAATTGTGTGCACTGCGCACAAGGATGACAAGCATCAAGGAACAGACCTGAGTTAACGAGAACGTATTGAAACCTCAAACACTAAAATTAGAAGAACCAACAACACTACCATAAAACATGAACTAGTATTACATACTGAAGTAGCTATTACAAGTTTAGTAATGTAATGCACGACAACATCATTACCACACTTGTCAACAAGTGAGCAACGACCAATGGAACCATTGAGTCCCCGATAAAAAAAATAATACCGAGTCACATCTCGTTTTCTTATCAACTCGGGAACAAAATAATATTCCTTCTTTTTATTTATTTTTTATTCCGTACTGTTTACACCAGTAGTATGTTCCTAGTAACTTGTCTCTTGCCATGTACTCCCCTTGTGTTGTGTCATTAAAGCGAGTAGGTAATTAAACTCCGGGCACATAGCGATTGCAACGAGGACCCGAGTTGAGTGTTTTTTTTTTTTTCAGAGAGTGTTTCGAATTTCGATTCTCGTGGTTGTAAAATAATTTCGTGATAAAACTGCTCGAGGAGAGAACAAAATCTTACAAATAGTGTTACTACCAAGAGTTTATTGTGAACAACGTGAATTTCATGGAAACAAATATTCATAATATTTTGAATTCAGTCAATTTAGTGAAACGAGACAAGTGATTGAAATAAGTGGAGATTGATTAACAAAACATGAAACGCATGGCGTAATAACAGTGATTTCGTTTCTCTCACAACAAACTATAACCAAGAGTGTTTTTCTAAAGAACGTTAATTTTACATATCTACAATTTATACAGCTGTATTTATTTTTTAACAAAAAAAGAAAAGAAATATTGCAATTTTATTAATTTGATAAATAGTTCAGTGACATTGTTGACCGTTTTATTAATTTTTAAATATTATTTTTTTCTTTCTATCACCTACCTATTAGGTATAGAAAAACTATTGTTTTTTTTTCAATATTTTTTTTTATCCAATATTTGAATATTGCGATTGGCGAGGGATATTAAATATTCGATTTTGTTCGGTGTGACAAAGATTTTGAGTTCTGGTGACCAGTCAGCAGGAATGCATTTCAACATGAAGAAAGCCAAGTTTCGGCGGATGTCGATAATCAGCAACAGTTTCGATGTACGAGCCTCCCAGAGAGTAAAAAACAAGTGAGTACCTAACTGTACCTACCTACTTACCCTTTGTGTAAATATTTTTTATATAATTATACAATAATAACACTCTTTAGTGAAAGGAAACCACCAGGCAAGGTTAATGCTCAGAGCATTTTCTACCACCTAATCCTCAGAGTCTTATTATTATGTGGTTACAAACTCAAATTAATGAGGAAAAATTCTTGCACTGGGTGGGATTCGAACCAACGGACCCCTGCGCTACCTGGATTACCAGACTAGCGCGTTAACCACTTGACTACCAGTGCACCTTCATTTTAGCCCTTCATTTAACCTAACGAGATATTTTTTTAATACTTACTTACTTTCCGAGTCCATGTGTGATGTCATGGTGGTGGAAGGATTGACATGGGTGAACCCTTTGGACGCTCAGAACCATTGTTCTGGGCTCCTTCCGTGTCTAGTGTGCAGTGTATGGTGTATTTATTTTGTAGTTGGTTGAAATTATGCACTTAAAACTGACAGTTTTAAAAACATTTTTTAAATTTTTATAGGAATTTCAAAATTCATCGTACCTTTTCAAATTTTTAATAGAGCCTAATAGTGTATTATATTGCTACCATATTTTAATTATTCGTACAAATTTATGAACACTCAAATGACTAATGGCCAATTAAGTTCAATCAACTTTAAATTTCCAGGGGGGGGGATTCGGATCAAAGGGCAAGAAGGAACACAAATCCCTCCTTTTTATACGCTCCCATCTACAAAATAATTGTAATCACAGAAGAAAAATCTGCTCAGTTTTTTATCGCTTTCAATTGTTCAAATTTTTGTTGGTTTTTTCTTTTGCTTTGAATTTGAACCTTATTTGGTTCAAACCCAAAGCTTTGATCATTTTAAATAATAATGATAATAATATCGCCTCATTCATACTGCCCGATTAGGACTATTAAGTCCCATTATTCCAGCAGTAAGCCCAAGACGTATTATTATGAGGTAAAAATCCCAAACGGGAAGATAACTTGTCTTGTACCGGCTGGGTTTCGAACCCGCGACCCCTGGAATCTCTGGATTCACAGAGCGCCGAGCATCCATAGTGACCACTAATGAAGTGCCTTTTCGAAGTACGGGCAAATGCCTAGTTGTTGATTACTCGAATCCAGTCTTTAAAAAAATATTATAGGATAAGTAAAGTAAAAAACGAGGAGTAACACTTTATAATCATATTCATGATAAGTAAACACTTCGATGACTAAGGGCGGAATTAATAAACGTTTTTGTAATACCTCTGTGGCGCAAAGTCACGGATTGCGTACTGTGTAAGATAGGGAAAATCGACACTTACCAACGACTGAAGTTATTGATGTTGTCTATTAATTCCCCCCTAACATTCAGTACGATATACCATGCTTTACGATTAAGTTAAGACGCCTGTCATTACTCATGTTATTGATTTTGTAAATGTAATTCGACCGATTTTCCATAAAATTTATAACAGTCATATTTTATTAAATTATGTAAAACAGTTAGGGGAGACCGGGGTTAGTCCGGCCAGTTTATACTTGGCGATTTTTTATTTACTTTTGGACTAAGGTATTTAAAAACTGTAAACTCTTTCAGAAAGCACATATTCTTGGCTACAATTTATACTAACAATGCTTTCCCTTGATCAAAAAGTTTACTTGTGGTTGGCTACCATACTATAGGTAGTCATCCGTATGTAATTATGTATTGTCCGTATGTACTACGCTTAAACAGCTTATAGGAACTAATAATGAAAATTTTAATTCAGGAAAAGTGACCCGGATGACCATACCACTACAGGTGACAATAATTTATTAATTGGCAATTTAGCACATGAAAGTATTCCTTCATCTATAATTCATAAGGTTAGAGAATTACAAGCAAGGGTTGATGTTGGACCCATGAAGCCAAAACACTTGTGGAACAGGTGTTATACAATACATGAAGTACATAGAAGTAGGTACATACTATACAACTATACATATACAATTATGTATTATGCAGCATAAGAAAACATGAATTTTATTATTTTGTTTTTATTGTGTTCACAGAGTTATTATAAGTCTGTCCCGGTAGCTCAGTAAAGGCGGCAGTCTGTGAATCCAGAGATTCCAGAGGTCGCGGGTTCGAAACCCAGCCGGAACATGACAAGTTATCATCTCATTTGGGATTTTTACCACATAATAATACATCTTGGGGTTACTACTGCAATAATGGGACTTAATACTCCTAATCGGGCAGTATAAATAAGGCGATATTATTATTATTATTATATTTGAAACACAAAGCCAAAGTATTGAAGAAAAATTCAAGTGGTGGGGTGGGATTCGATCTACAGATCAGGGATAATACGGATTTATGCGCTAGAATCCATTAGATTAAATTGTTTACTTTACAAGTCGTCGTCGTCGTCGTCGTCCCCCCCCTCCTTAGTTAGGACACTAGTATTATTTTCTTCTTTTCTTTATTGGGAGGACACAATATTTACAGTATAAAATTAAGAAAAAATAAATAGCTATAATTTATTTTTTCTTGATTTTATACTATAAAATAATATTGTGTCCTCGTAATAAAGATTAAAATAATAATGAAAAATAACAATAATAACCACATTGATTTTCCAATGCTTGGGACTACCAATACCTACTAACGCAGAGTAATGTTTAATTCTGTGTGAAGAGCTCTTTTTTTTCTTTTTAAAAAGAGTTGAGTGTTTCACAGCCTTTTTTATTTCGTAGCCATGAAACAGGAGCTACTGTTGACGCTTGTGGTCTGTGTTGTAGCCTGCCCATCCCGTAGTATGCCACCCCTCTGATGGGCGAGAAGCGACACAATACTTCCCATTTAGGTACTGGGTCGACACGAGCGCACCGGAAGGTATCCCTTACAAACAATTGTAACCAAATTAATAATACAAATTTTTGTCGGCACGGGGGATCGAACCTTCCGCATGGCAAGCGAGTGCTTAACCACTGAGCTAATAGCGCTCTTCAATCATTATTGAGATATCTACTTTGAATTCACATGACACAAGCCGCAGCTGAGAAGAAAACATTGAGAATAAGAAAGAGGAAAAACTTCGGTGCATGCAAGTACATAGAAATTTATAGGGAATGTCTCTTTGTTCTTCTTTGGACATAAACAATGAATACATAATTAAATTTATATGAAGTATCTGCTCCCTAATTTTTTGACCTTCCTCGGAAATATGTATTATTAGGTGTTCTGTTGAGCAAGAACATAAAATGTGTGAATGCCATGCACTAAAGAAGAAATTAATGAGTGCGTCACCTAAAACTCTGTCTTCTTATTTAAATGTTATGATTTTGATGATTAATTTTGTAACATCATAGACAATATATTATCGTATGAATGTCTGTAAACCTTGAGTTTATGTATATACAGTCGAAACATGATTTTTGCCGAAGCCATGAGTTGTAATAGGCAAAATGTGGTAGTACTATTAACAAAAAAACGGAGGATAAGACCCCCATCCTTAAAATCAATTAGAACCTAATTGTATAATAAATGCATTCAACATGGATAAGCCTACATTAGATCTGGGTACAATCCTTCCACACCGCCGTCATTGAAAAACACTAAAAAATACATGAGTACATCAAAGGTACTCAAACCAGCTTTACTAAAATTGTACTTGGTGGGACTCGAACCACCGACCTCCAGGTTACGAGTCTGCCGCATATTCGATCGAGCCTTTGAGGTCGGTTGATGTGTACAGTCGTACTGCGTAGTAGATAGTCGAAGCTGGATATAAGTGATGTTATGTTAATTCTGTGTGAAGAGCTCTTTTTTTTTTCTTTTTAAAAAAAGATGAGTGTTTCACAGCCTTTTTTATTTCGTATCTATTATTGCTTCCAGGAGTCAAACTCACACAGAGGATGGTGAAGACAGGAAACAGAACAAGCAGCTCCTCACTCCAAACATCAAGCGCTTCCTCAAGACCTGGCTCCTGGACCACAAGGATTATCCTTATCCTGACAGATACGAGAAGATTATGCTCGCTCAGGAGACTGGCCTTACTATTATGCAGGTACGAATACTCCTAGGATTATCCTTATCCTTACAGATACGAGAAGATTATGCTCGCTCAGGAGACTGGATTTACTATTATGCAGGTACGAATACTCCTAGGATTATCCTTATCCTGACAGATACGAGAAGATTATGCTCGCTCAGGAGATTGGCCTTACTAGGGTAAGGTTGCCATATTTGGGGAGGTAACTTTTGAACGCCTATAAAATGAAAACGGTAAAGTCTTTTTTAATTAAATAAAGTCCAAATTACACAGAATAATGTTTTTTATTATTCCTCAGAGTTACAGAACAATAAAAAAGAAAAAAGTAATTAAAAAATTAACATAAACAAAACACTTCAAAAATGGCAGTCAAAAATTTGTGATCCTAATTTGGGGAGGTTCTAATTTTTTGAAAATTTAGGATTTTTTCATTGATTTTTTAATACTTTTGGCCAACATTCCTTTACTGCAATATTCACAAATGAATTTCTCATCTTTTCCAGCACATAGTGAGTGTGCCCAGTGCCCACCTTTCACAAATGAGACACATGATCCAGCGCTCACCATTTCTTGCAGGACAGTCTTCAGAATACAGTGTTTTTAAGGTCATCCCCAAATTGGGCAAAGTGATATGCAAGTACAAAAATAATTTTCTATTTTTACACAGAATTAAAAGAAAACTTTAGAGCTGAGATATGAAAGAACAAACTATTTTCATATGCATTATTAAAGAACAAATATAATTTTCTTACCTTTTTGTTGACCAAACTTCACTAGTTTTAACTTTAAAAAAAAAGTTTTATAGAGCCCAAATCACATTTTTGTAAATATTTTCTCTCGAGCAATTAATTTAAACTAGATTATGATCGGGAATCACATGGAAGTTGTTTACATTTATAATTCTGACATTAACCGCAGGCAGCAGCATCTCCTTGAGGAGAAACACCGCCTCCCCAAATTAGGAAACCTCCCCAAATATAGCAACCTTACCCTATTATGCAGGTATGAATACTCCTAGGATTATCCTTATCCTGACAGATACGAGAAGATTATGCTCGCTCAGGAGACTGGCCTTACTATTATGCAGGTATGAATACTCCTAGGATTATCCTTATCCTGACAGATACGAGAAGATTATGCTCGCTCAGGAGACTGGCCTTACTATTATGCAGGTACGAATACTCCTAGGATTATCCTTATCCTGACAGATACGAGAGAATTATGCTCGCTCAGGAGACTGGCCTTACTATTATGCAGGTATGAATACTCCTAGGATTATCCTTATCCTGACAGATACGAGAAGATTATGCTCGCTCAGGAGACTGGCCTTACTATTATGCAGGTACGAATACTCCTAGGATTATCCTTATCCTGACAGATACGAGAAGATTATGCTCGCTCAGGAGACTGGCCTTACTATTATGCAGGTAAGGATACTCCTAGGATTATCCTTATCCTGACAGATACGAGAAGATTATGCTCGCTCAGGAGACTGGCCTTACTATTATGCAGGTACGGATACTCCTAGGATTATCCTTATCCTGACAGATACGAGAAGATTATGCTCGCTCAGGAGATGCCTTACTATTATGCAGGTACGGATCTAGATTATCCTTATCTGACAGATACGAGAAGATTATGCTCGCTCAGGAGACTGGCCTTACTATTATGCAGGTACGAATACTCCTAGGATTATCCTTATCCTGACAGATACGAGAAGATTATGCTGCCTCAGCAGGAGACTGGCCTTACTATTATGCAGGTACGAATACTCCTAGAACTATCCTTATCCTGACAGATACGAGAAGATTATGCTCGCTCAGGAGACTGGCCTTACTATTATGCAGGTACGAATACTCCTAGGATTATCCTTATCCTGACAGATACGAGAAGATTATGCTCGCTCAGGAGACTGGCCTTACTATTATGCAGGTACGAATACTCCTAGGATTATCCTTATCCTGACAGATACGAGAAGATTATGCTGCCTCAGCGGAGACTGGCCTTACTATTATGCAGGTACGAATACTCCTAGGATTATCCTTATCCTGACGGATACGAGAAGATTATGCTCCGTCAGGAGACTGGCCTTACTATTATGCAGGTACGAATACTCCTAGGATTATCCTTATCCTGACGATACGAGAAGATTATGCTGCCTAGCAGGAGACTGGCCTTACTATTATGCAGGTACGAATACTCCTAGGATTATCCTTATCCTGACAGATACGAGAAGATTATGCTCGCTCAGGAGACTGGCCTTACTATTATGCAGGTATGAATACTCCTAGGATTATCCTTATCCTGATAAGAAATAAGAAGATTATGTTCGCTCAGGAGACTGGCCTTACTATTATTCAGGTATGAATACTCCTAGGATTATCCTTATCCTGACAGATACGAGAAGATTATGCTCGCTCAGGAGACTGGCCTTACTATTATGCAGGTATGAATACTCCTAGGATTATCCTTATCCTGACAGATATGAGAAGATTATGCTCGCTCAGGAGACTGGCCTTACTATTATGCAGGTACGAATACTCCTAGGATTATCCTGACAGATATGAGAAGATTATGCTCGCTCAGGAGACTGGCCTTACTATTATGCAGGTACGAATACTCCTAGGATTATCCTGACAGATATGAGAAGATTATGCTCGCTCAGGAGACTGGCCTTACTATTATGCAGGTACGAATACTCCTAGGATTATCCTTATCCTGATAGATACGAGAAGATTATGCTCGCTCAGGAGACTGGCCTTACTTATTATGTAGGTATGAATACTCCTAGGATTATCCTTATCCTGATAGATACGAGAAGATTATGTTGTCTCAAGAGACTGGCCTTACTATTATGCAGGTATGAATACTCCTAGGATTATCCTTATCCTGATAAGAAATAAGAAGATTATGCTCGCTCAGGAGACTGGCCTTACTTATTATGTAGGTATGAATACTCCTAGGATTATCCTAATCCTGATAGGTATGAGAAGATTGTGCTGTCTCAGGAGACTGGCCTTACTATTATGCAGGTATGAATACTCCTAGGATTATCCTTATCCTGATAAGAAATAAGAAGATTATGCTCGCTCAGGAGACTGGCCTTACTTATTATGTAGGTACGAATACTCGTAGGATTATCCTTATCCGAGAGATACGAGAAGATTATGCTAGCTCAGGAGACTGGCCTTACTATTATGTAGGTAGTATCGCACTCGGCTTGCATGCAGATAACCTGGATTCGAATCCCGAGCGGGTAGAAAATTTCTATTCTGTACTTTGGATGTACAGGGTCGCCGCATTCCTTTTGTGAGGAAAAATGATAGTGGAAGAGTTACTTAAGCAAATGTTTTTTTAATATATAGGTGTCTCACAGTCCTGTAAAAAAGCACATACCTACATTCCACAGCTTAGAATACTATTTGACCACAAGGATTATATCAACTAAGATCATAATATTATATGTATATCGCTTGGACCGTGAACATCATTTACCTATTGTTAGTATATGTAATATGTATACTCCATAGGAGTAGGTATTTGGGTTGAACAAATATTTGATCAGTTCTTGTTTCTTCAGACAGTTTAAATTTTTGACAATCCAGCAAATGCATATGAGCAATCGACATCCTCTGTACATGGTGCCCCATTATAAAGAACACACTAAAAAATCATAGAAACTACTGAAGAAAATTATGAAATAAATGTTTCAATGTAGTTTCTCTGTCAATTGTATCCTCTCAATACTTTTAATAATAACACTCTTCAGTGGAGGGTAAGCATCAGGTGAGGTTAATGCTCAAAGCATTTTCTACCACCTAACCCTCAGAGTCTTATTATTATGTGGCCACAAATTCAAATTGATGAGGAAAAATTCATGCACTGGGTTGGTTTCGAACCAACCCCTACGCTACCTAGATTACCAGACTAGCGCGTTGACCACTTGACTACGAGTGCACTTTTCATAGTTTTTAATACTAATCTACAAATCTACACTGATTCGATCTACATACATTATGTGATACAGTATACCTTGTGGTCCACACAGTCCACATTATGGTGCTCCAGTTTTTTCCACTCAATCTTTTCCAACTTGTCTTGAACACGAGAAGAGGAAAAACTGGTTCAACAGAACACTAATTGTTCTTGATGTAAAAACTATCATAGCCATTCCAGCACTGGACATCCTTGATTTCTTCTAATGACAGATCTAAGTAAACGACAAATGACTAACAATTAATTTTAATATAAGTCAATTGTTGATCAATAAGTTGTAGTACACACGTGAACACCTAAACAGAGTAAGACAGCATTATTTTATGTTCGTGACGTCCAGTTTCCGTGGAATGGTTTTTTTTAAACTCTTTCTTTCCTTCATTTTTATGATATTTCTTCAGCTAATGAAAGTATCATTTTTTTAAATTATATTCTATTTTTTACATGTCGCGGTAGCTCAGTGGTAAAGGCGGCACTCAGTGAATCCAGAAATACCAGAGGTCGCGGGTTCGAAACCCAGCCGAGACATGACAAGTTATCCTCCCATTTGGGATTTTTACCACATAATAATATGTCTTGGGCTTACTGCTGGAACTGGTTCCTTCCATGTCCTCTGTGGTGTGTGTTTTTTATGTTTAAAAATATCACTAATGAAAATAATGCTAAAAGTCAGAATAAAATTAGGAACTTTCAAATATTACGTGCATAGATATTATGTACCAACGGGTCAGTACATAATATCTATGTATGTAATGGTTTCAGTGTTATACGGCTTATACCTATCTTGAGTACCTTGCTATATAAGAATTTTTGGGAGTTGCTTACACATATTATTACCTACTATTCCGAGCTTATCCTAAAAGTAAATATCTTACACCTTACTGTGATCTTACATGATTTACGTAGAACATTCTTAATTGGTTCTCCTCATTCTGAACTCAAATTTTATAATAATAATAGTAGACAATAATAATAATCTTTTTAGTGGAAGATATTCACCAGGCGAGGTAAATGCTAAAAACATTTTTTTTCTTCGAAACCCAGCCGGGACATGATAAGTTATACATCTCATTTGGAATTTTTACCACATAATAATATATCTTGGGCTTACTGCTGGAATATGGGACTTTAATAGTCCTAATCGGGCAGTTCAAATGTTCAAAAATTGAAATCTGAAATTCATGTAATCACGAAGTTCTTGCGGCTTCAGCTAGTACCTACATACATGAAAGTATATGCCAAGACTATCTTGTAACACAGCGGTTCCCAACCGGTGGGCCGCGGCCTACTTGTGGGCCGCTAGAAGCTCGCTAATGGGCCCCGGATGCTGGCCGAAATTCAAGAAATAATATTAAAACAGTGGAAAATAAATCGGGGTGGGCCGCAAAATTGTTTTAAAAATATTTTGGGCCCCCAAGCTAAAAAGTTTGGGAACCGCTGATGTAACAAATAAAAACCTATCGTTACCGGTCAACTAGTCATTGTTGTATTTCAAGTCCAGTGGTTATTAGTTACTTTATTTCTCGTCGCTTTTGTTCACAGATTTGCAACTGGTTTGCCAACTGGAGGAGGAAGTTGAAACTGTACAGCAAAGATTTCAAGAGGAGATCTTACAAAGGTGGGTGTTAAAATTTTTCTGTTTATACTGATTAAAATAGAGAGGTTAGTTGATGGCATGGATTCTCAGAACTATTACCTGCTGACGAGAGCAAATAAGCTCGAAACAGCTGTCCAGGTATGTTCTGATATTCATGTACATCTAGTACAACTTCTCACTTTTCTGTTTATACTGATACTGAAATGATTTTCATTTGGTAGTCGAGAAAGTGAGATGTTCGATCTGGTGGGACTGCGTAAGTTTGGGTTCCACCCAATGATTGAAATTTTCTACCGTTATTGAAAATTTCTTGTCCTGTTTGGGCAGTATCGTTTATTGTTGTTGCAGCGGCGTGAGCTACGCCGAAGTGTTCTGGTGGTTTCTAGTGCAGTGGTTTGTGTTAGTATTTAAACATGTAAGGAGGCAAAATATTCAGTACAACAGTACTTCATGGAGCTGTAATGGAATTGAAATGTATATGAAAATAAATAAAGATACTTATTATTATTATTATCTGATGAACTCCCTCATATCTGTTTCAGCAACCGAGGACAAGACTGACTCCGATGAGATGGAGGATGACTCCGACGACACCCGAACACCTCCCTCCTGGACCTCCCCGCACCAGCACGACCCCACCCCTCAGGCCACCAGTCCACCCGACGGCGACTGGCCCGACCAACGGCTGTCGAAACCCAGCGAGGCCGCGCCCAAAATCTGGCGCCCTCAGGAAGACCTCTGCATCGAGAACAAAGACCTCATGCTGCTCAAATGGCTGAAAAGTATCTCCACGTTTGACTCGATCAAGTACCATCCCTGCTACACCAAATACGCGTGGGATACTGAACGTGTGAGACAGATGCTGCATGGGGAGCCACCTCAGTATGTCTTCGACAGTGACCACAGGTACAACGAGGCTCTCAGTGCTGTCTCAGGAGACCACAAGTACAATGAAAGACTAAGTGCAGTCTCAGGAGACCACAAGTACAATGAAAGACTAAGCGCAGCCCCAGGAGACCACAAGTACTACGAGAGATTGAGCAGTCCCGACTCCCACACAGGTTTTCAAAAATACGAAAGCTTCTCGAATAGCTCAGCTGCCGAGGAGTATGAACGAAGTGGCTGTGATGTTCACCTGGATGAAGTGAGGCAAAGTGACGAGATTTTGGCGGCCGAAATATTAGCCTCGTTTGCTCAGAACAGACAGGCCGCGTGTTGACAGCCGCGGTGTTGTGTAGTATTGAGTTATTTTTTTTTTACCTGTATGTAGACTAAAAAGTTACATTCTCTACCTTGCTCAAATAGTTTACATAGGATCAATTACTTCTAGCAGATTTTGGAGACTGTTCTTTTTCTTCTTCAGAGTCAAGTCTCAAACGAGTCTGAAAGCCGGTAGAAGAAAATCAGTAGCAACGTCAGTCGAACCACATCATTGCACTGTCAAATTCAACAGTCTGCAGGAAGTTAATGGTCAAACCATTTAGATAAGAGAAAAAAATCAAGAACATATATTTAACCTAAAAATTTTCTGCCTGATGTATGAGCTAGTGTTCAGCATTACTCATTGTTATGTTATTGTGGCCAATGTGGGAGTAATCCCTTGACCACATAAGTATTCCTGAGAACTGACAGGTCTTCTAAGTCTATCAAATAGGTGGGTAAGGCTGACAGGACTAATGTGCTGTTATAGGGTTTTGTTAAAACGTTGAAGACATCGGTTCTTGTTCTATCACCTAAGTTAAACAACGTTCACCGAAGTGAGCCTCACCTAGGCTGGGTGAGGTTAATGTGGGTAGTTTGTTGGTGAAGTTTCCCGCGAATGGAGGGTAAAACTCCCGTCTGGAATAACCTAGATGTAAAAGAGACGTTCGTTCAACAAACAAAAAAATCTAATAGCTACGAGTAAGCTAATACGATTAAAGTTTAGTTCATCCACCCCATGTTAATAGTGCCCCAGCCAGGCTGTTGTGAGGGTTAGGACTTTTTTTTTAAATTAGCTCATTAACTTTTGTTAACAGTCATCTTCTTGTCTGGTCCATGTTAGTGTAGATGTACCGTACATTTTGTATGCTACCTGTGTCTACATCTGCTTGGGCCTGGCAAGAGGATGTCCAATGGTGACTGTTCTGTTTCCAGCGTGCTACCTCCCTGGTAAAAATCCATCGTTACCGGATGGATATTTTCAATGAATTCCGAATTCGTCTCAACTACATTACAAAATCAGAAAATACATTACGCGAATAGTAAGGCTCATTTATTTTGGAGAAGTGTTCTTTTAGTTCCATTTTCCCTTTCAGGAAGAGAGCTATTGTTATTTATTTATTTAATTTTAAAGAGAGTGAAATATATAATAAATTATTATTTTATTCAATTTTATAAATTTTGACGTGAAATTCCCTGTTGATCACGTTGGCGTTGGTAGGAAATTGTAATTAACAAAAAACGACTTTTCCAAACGTTGCTATTAGAGTAAAAAACATAGACCAAGTATAAAATCAGTCATAGAGTATAGACCATGTAGAAGTTGTGAATATTCAAACTTGACTGATTATTTCTTGTTGGAAAAATATAATAAATTAGTTTTAAGATGGGTTTTAGTCAGTTTGTACGTTCAACGTTACAGGCGAAGGACCTCTGTTTAAGCCCTTAGGAAACATTTTTTAGAATAGTTTTGTAATAAAATAATTTTCGATCTCAAAATAATCAAAGTTTTTTCTCGCTGATAGAGAAGAGAGATAAGAAACTGTTTTAACAGTTGTGTTTATGTAAAATAATCAACACTTTTTTATATTCTTTTGTATTTTTAATAAAGTTTTTTAGCTATTATTTCTTTACATTTGCAAGTTTTCTTTTTGTTTCTGTGCTAGGAAGTGGTCACATAAACATCTACGGACAAAAAATTGCACGCCTAGAAAGGTGGGATGTAGTAAATATACAATCTTAAAATCATGGTAAACCGAACTCAGTTCACTATGTGAGGTTCTGTTTTAACTTGCATACTAGACGATTTGGCTTTCGTATGTCTGTCTGTTCTGCGATCACTCTCGACCGGATTCTTCAAAATTGTTGAAATTCAGTTTACATTTTTACTGGGGTCCTAGAATTTTACCAATAGTTTTGGCCACTCGGGCGGGGCCAAATAAGGGCCATTTTGGACAAAATTAAAAAAGATTTTTCTATTTTTATTGAATAAAGCAAGGCTCTTGAAATATTGTAGAGTCGTTGAAAAAATATACTTGAATTCAGAAGTAAAATTTGGTGATCGTGAAAGCTAAGGGGGCCGCACTATGGTAAAAAATCGAAAAAGGGCCGGTTGATATTTTTTAATTAAAACCTATCGAGTGGGGTAATGAATGAAAGGTCTCGATGTTCTCATACTTGATTGGACATTTATAATGCGCTGGTTGAATCTGTGTGAGGTTTACAGTTTACAGAACCACAAGTTAACCGAACACATTTAATGAACGGTAAATAAAAATACATTATTTTATTATTTATGACAAAATACTAATCAAAGCACTTCATCTCTTTATACTGTCAAATTTGTAGTAATAATAAATTTCCAAATTTTAATAGCTGTGTTGATACTTTGGTAAGGTATTTACATGGATTTACTGCAAACAATCCTTATCGCCATACAAAGACGCAATTCTACAAGGATCAGCCTTGTGAGTTGTTCCACCAAGTCTTTATCTTTCGTGTACCTGGGTCATGGAAGTTATTTTTCAGGTTTCCAGTGTCCAGCTCCTTCGCTAGAAGATTACACGTAAGCTTTCTGGCCCTCAGTCCTGGAAGTTCAGGTCACAAATCAGGATGATGACTCTCGCAATGCCGCGTTTCTCAAACAAGTAACGATCTATTTTCTCGCAAATTGCTTATAGTTCCCCTGATTTTGATCGCAATTTATTGTTAGAAAGCACTATATCCTTCATCTACCGGAGCGGCCTAGCTCTTCTCTTCAGGGTCTGAGCAGTGGCGGCGCTATGTTCACTGGAAGCGCTCTGTTCAGTGGCGGCGTTCTGTTCAGTGGAGGCGTTCTGTTCACTGGAGGCGATCTGTTCACTGGAGGCGTGCTGGTCCAGGCACCCCACCAGTGTCGACGCGTGATGGTTGAGCTGGGAGGTGAGGGTGGAGGCGACACTGCCGATGGTCTGCACGAGCTGGGCCTGCTGCGAGGCAAGATCAGTGGAGGCGAAAAATTCCGCCTCCGTCTTGCTCAGCAACCGCCCGTCCACGATGAGAGCTGAAACACGAGGGAGGAGTCAACTTGAGTTTTGCCCCCAGCCACTGATTTTAGACACATGAGTTAACAGGGTTTAGTAGACACTAAATGGTCAAAGTAAAATTCCCTGACTTTTCCAGGTTTTCCAGACCATTTTTCCAGTTTCTCCAGTCTACTTTTTTAAGGAGACATTATATGTATATCTATTATACAGGGTGGGGCAAAAGTCTGGAAACCCCTGAATAACTTTCGAATGCTTTCTTCGGTAAATTTAAAATTTTGTAAGGTAAACCGGACTAATAAGACCTTCTTTTAGAGTCGGGTCGATTTTTGTTACCGGCCCCCATGTCGGGGCCAGGGGGGCCAACTTCATTTTTTTAAATACGAACCCCCACCTTGCGATACATTTTTGGAAAGGTCTTCAAATAAGAAATACATTGGTGCAAATTTTATTTTTTTAAAATATAATTTGTTTGCAAATGGCGTCCAACTTTGTGTATGCAGTAAAGTCTGGAAACCCCTGAATATCTATCGAAAGGACTTTCTCAGTAAATTTAAAATTGTGTACGGTAATCCTTGGTAATTAGACCTTATACCTATCAGAATTGGACCGATTTTTTTTTACTGGCCCCCATGTCGGGGCCAGGGAGGTCAACTTCATTTTTTTTTTAATACGAAACCCCACCTTGCGATACATTTTTGGAAAGGTCTAATTACCCCGACTTACCGTGCACAATTTTAAATTAACTGAGAAAGCCCTTTCAAAAGATATTCAGGGGTTTCCAGACTTTACTGCATACACAAAGTTGGACGCCATTTGCAAACAGTTTAATATTAAAAAAATAAAATTTGCACCAATGTATTTTTTATTTAAAGACCTTTCCAAAAATGTATCGCAAGGTGGGGGTTCGTATTTAAAAAAATGAAGTTGGCCCCCCTGGCCCCGACATGGGGGCCGGTAACAAAAATCGACCCGACTCTAAAAGAAGGTCTTATTAGCCCGGTTTTTCCTTACAAAAATTTTAATTTTACCAAACAAGCCATTCGAAAGTTATTCAGGGGTTTCCAGACTTTTGCCCCACCCTGTATAAGACCTCAATCTGCCTTTTTTTTGCAAGCCCACCGCCACCCAATCAAACATTTTTTCTAAATTAATTAAACGAGTTTTCTGGCACGTTCTACGATATCAACATTATTTTATAGTATCTACTGGCGAATAGACATCAGCAGGATGTTGAGTAGGTGGATATTATGTACAAATTACTTACTCATGTACTGATTGATTATTAGTACACAAAAGGTAAACGCATATTAAAATAATAGTAAATATGCAAATTAGACATGTAATATTTTTAGAAAACATGTTTGGCTCCTTGCTTTTTTTTTCAATTAAAAATCTAGTGTGATCACCACAAGACTTTCCTTACCCTATTGCTAAGAAATCACCAATTCTTTTCTCGTAAATTTGATAAAAGTTCGCTAACGGTAGCTCTTACCAAGAGCTACCGTTGTGTATATTTTTTGAAATTTCGCCAAATACAATACTTTTCTCATTATAGGATAAGGAAAATTAAAACTAAATGTAATAAATCAACACAAAAATAGGAACCCTAAAGAAAAACCCTGCTAAAATTTTGTTAATCTTATCAAAAAGTGGTTAAGAGTGTTTTGTGTTTTTGTTAAACCAAAGAAGCATTATCACACTGCCTGGATTACAGTGGCGCCGCAGGCGATTTTTTTTTTTTTTATCATTTTCGTGACAAAATTGGATCTTGAAAAAAATTCCCTGACTTTTGGTGTTTTTTCACAAAATTCCCTGACTTATGGTGTTTTTTTCACAAAATTCCCTGACTTTTCCCTGACTTTTTTGGTCTCGAAAAATTCCCTGACAATTCCAGGTTTTCCAGGATTTCCCTGACCAGTAGACACCCTGGTTAAGCACTCGCTTGCCATGCGGAAGGTCTCGGGTTCAAACCCCCGTGCCGACAATAAATTGTATTCAAAATTTGGTTACAATTGTTTGTAAGGGATAAATTCCGGAGCGCTCGTGTTGACCCAGCACCTAAATGGGATGTATCATGTCACTTCTCGCCAAGAGGGGAGGCATACCTCGACCGGGACCGACCGAATACAAATATTGTTTTCAAAAAAAGAATGTCTCAGTCTCACCCATGAGTGTGACCTGCGGCGTCTTCTTCAGCAGCTTGAGCAGAGCGTCCACCTTTTCGTCAGGACTGAACACCAGCGCCTCACTGATCCTGAACAGGGGCATGATGCTCATGTACTTGGTATTGGTCAGGGCCATCTCTATAGTGTGCCTTCCGTAGTAGTCTCGCATCTGCATGCCCAACTTCTTGAAGCCATGCCTCACCTGTAGAACAAATAATAACCAAACGAAGTAAGTAAATTAGTGGACAGTCATTAAATTAGTGGACAGTTAAATTAGTTGGTCAGGGCCATCTCTATGGTGTGCCTCCCGTAGTAGTCTCGCATCTGCATGCCCAACTTCTTGAAGCCATGCCTCACCTGTAGGACAAGTAATAACCAAACGAAGTAAGTCGGTCGTTAAATTAGTGGACAGTTAAATTAGTTGGTCAGGGCCATCTCTATAGTGTGCCTTCCGTAGTAGTCTCGCATCTGCATGCCCAACTTCTTGAAGCCATGCCTCACCTGTGTGACAAGTAATAACCAAACCAAGTAAGTCGGTCGTTAAATTAGTGGACAGTCATCTAGTGACCAACCTCAGTAGATTGATTTTTTTTTATTTTATTTTTTTACTTCTTTGAGTTTTTTACTTGTAATATAACTTTACAGGACTCATCTTTTAACACACTTAGGGCGGAATTAATAGACGTTTTTGTAATACCTCTGTGGCCCTAAGTCACTGATTGCGTACTGTGTAAGATAGGGAAAATCGACACTCACCAATGACTTAAGTTTTCGATATTGTCTATTAATTCCGCCCTTAGTCCATAGATGATGTTCAAAAAAGTTTCTAACTTAGTAGTTATTTTCTAGTAGAACTTTCTCATATTTGTGTGAATCACTTTCGCGATGTCACAACTACTCAAACTAGCTTAAGTAAATTTTTGCTGAACTTAGGACTTGAACCACCGACCTCCAGGTTACAAGTCCGCTACCTAATCGATCAAACTAACTAAAGTCGGTATTTTCTAGTACCATCGTCCTTGTTTGTCTAAATTGCTTGATCTATCGTTGTCTGCAACGATTTTTTGGAGCTCCACAGGGTACAAGAGGCTTGAGAAAACACATATGCGAGGCGAAAGTGCTGGGATCGTAATACATGAAGGTTAGCTAGTAAAACATGAAGGTTAGTTTGCAGTGTTTTCATAGCGTGTAGATTTGAAAGCGTGAAGTGTGGAAACGAACCCCTGTTGCATGGAAACGCCACATAGCAAAGGAGTAGAATATTTCTCGCGGTCTTTTATGTTTACATTTTGATATATTTATGTTTACATTTGATACGGGTGAGGGACGAGGAGAGGAGACTCCTTTGCGATACTACCGCTGAGGACGCCACGATGTAGGCCGGCGGGGGGTGGTTTCCACACTTCTTAATTTTACACGCTATGGTGTTATATTAAATTTGTACTTACTTCAAAGGAGACCTCAGCGAGCATTGAATGTTTGTGAACGATGGCAATCATCTTGGATTTCTGGAACAAGTCCAGGATCTCTTTCGCCAGGATATTTTCGTAAACATTTTCCTGGAAGAAATAAATCAGTTAAAAAGTAACATAAGAGAAATGAGAGATATTTTTTGAACATTTAAACAAAAAGTTATGATATTTGTGTTACCTAATCACTTTTGTGATATCACAACTACTCAAACTCGCTTCACTAAATCTACGCTGAAACCGGGACTTGAACCTACAGATTACAAGTCCACTGCTTTGTCGATCAAGCTACTGAGGTCGGTTCAAACAATATAAAACATTGAAATATTAGGTAATATAACAGAAACGAGATTAATAATATTTATTTTTGAGTTCGATCTATCTCACCCTGTATAAATCTGTTCAAAAAAGAGAAATCAAATTCTACGAACGAGCGATAATGTGAACGGATCTTTTTCTTATTAAAAATAACTACCGCGAAAATTCAAACACCGAATAATAAAAACTGAAGTGGAAATTATTGGAAATGGAAAAATGATAAGTGGAACTGATTAGTAATATTAGCATCAGCAGTAATTACTTCTTATGATCAAATGAAGCGTTTTTATAAGATTTTTGTGTTTTAAATATAACCAAGAGTATTTCAACAAACCATTTGCCACTTCAGTTTCAGGGAGTCAAAAGAGACAATGGTGAAATTCACAAAAACATGAATCAGTAAAGAAACACTTCAAAGGATTCAATCTTCTCCCTTCTTATCTATTCTGTACAATAGTAAGTTTATAAGAGAAAACACATTTCATGGGATACACCACTGGGTTGGAAAAAAAAGAACTTCAAGACAGGTTTTAAAGATTACAATCACAACTATGTAGATTGTAGATCCTCACACTTCATTGGTCTAAAGACTTTTGGAGCCTGCATACCTACTTCTTGGAAATTTGAAAGAAACTCCTTCTTAAAACATAATTTGTAAAACAAATTATTACAATGGTAGTCAAGTGGTTAACGTGCTAGTCTGGTAATCCAGGTAGTGTAGGGATCCATTGATTTGAATCCCACCCAGTGCATGAATTTTTCCTCATTAATTTGAGTTTATGACCACATAATAATAAGACTCCAAGGGTTAGGTGGTAGAAAATGCTTTGAGTATACCTCTCTGGTGGTAGTTTACCTTCCACTAAAGACTTATTATTATAAGAATCTGAAATTTAATTAATAAAGTATATAAAAACAAGTTTTAGTATTCAAGGGATACCATAATCAGTAAAGGCAGAATTAATACCTGGATGTTTTTGTGTTACCTCTGTGGAGCTAAGTCTAGATTTTGCATATTGTCTTAGATAGGGAAAAACATAACTAAGTCATTGCTTAATTTCTTGATTACGTCTTTAGATCTCTCAGATGTCAACCTTAATTAGATTTTACATAGGTACATGAAATATTATGGTGTTGGGCTGACAAAGGCTACTTTACATCAAAATGTCATATACAAAGAAGTGTACACCAATATGGAAAACTCAATAATAAGTAACAGAAAGGAAAATGAAGTAAGATTATGATTTATCATTTAATTTTATGAAACTTTGAAAACAAGTGACATAGTAGGTGCCTAGTAGTCAATGCTGTCACCAATCAAAAAAATGGTGACCCATGTCTATAATTCTAAAGTGATTTCTTTTTCTCATTCACAGAATAAAAATAATATGTCAAAGAAGAAGAAGAGCAGTCTGAAGATCTTGCCCGATTCCAGTGATCTCAATTTCTGTCCAATGTGTCAAATTCCATTGCACTTTCTCAGGATTACTGGTGAAATGCATTTACTGAGATGTGAGAAAAACTCATGGGACCAAGCACCTGAGTGTCAGGTGGGTATCAACTGCTTCAACTCAGACTTTCATCACTACTGGGACTACACACATGCTACTCTAGCTAAACATAGAAGCTTGAATTTAAATACCTCTAGAGAGTCTGAGGAACCTAGAGAAGAAATAAAAGGCAGTCCTAGTCCTGCTAAGAAAATTAAAGTGAGTCCAAAGAAAAAGTCTAAACCCAACTCAAAGAGGCCAATAACAAAGAGCAAAAGAAAACACAAAGTTCTTTCAGACTGTGATAGCTCTAGTGATGATGATTTCAAATTAACGTCACCACGAAAATCAGGATTTAAAAAATCTTCAAGTCAATCTAGTATTAAGAATGAAAGTAAACCAAAGAGGCCTAAAGTAAAAAAAGAAAGAAACAAGCGTAGAGTTTTGTCTGAGAGTGACAAGGAAAGCAGTAGTGACAGTGGAGTATTATTCCTGAACACTCAAGATTCTTCATCCAAACCTGGATCTAGTCTGCAGTACAAGCAAAAAGAAGAGGAAAATACACCAGAAAAAGGAGTCTTTACACATTTCTTGTATCCTAATAGTCCAGATATGTTTCAAAACTATGAAAGTAATAAATTGGAGCCAAAAGTGAATGATTCAGAAGAAGACATCATCCAAGATCAAAAGCACATCTCACTTGGTCTTGCACAAATTCCATCAGCTGAAAATGAAATGGTCAAACAAGAATTGACACCTTGTAAAGAGCACAGAGCTCAAGAATTTAAACAAGAAGAAATAAAAGTTTCACCTATGAAATTTTCTTCTCAGGAGTATGACCAATATCCAACCCCAACTAAATTTCTCACACAAGAGTTCAAGGAAATTGCTGATACAAGCCCAGAAGAATATTTCAAGTTCCAGTTGAAAGAAGAAGCTGAATCACCTGCCTTGGACAATTTAGACATTGCTCAGGCTCCCCCACAGATACAATTCTCAGACAGCTCAGATGATGATTGTGAAGTTAATTCTGAGACAGGAGAAATTTTGTTCACTGCTAAATTTGAAAATGATGAAAATAGTCAAGGCTCTAATGGGAAGGCCCATCAAGTACAAGATGAACCTATCCTGGTTATGGAAGATATCAAGAAAGTAAATAAACAAGTTCAATCAATTGAAGCTTGGAAAAAAATCTTGAACAGTAGGAAACAGAGTACAGATAATAAATCAAAGTCAACAAATATGAAAAGCACAACATCCTATACCACTGAACCTACTGAAGCTAGATTATATACTTCTACAGATAGAGCTCCATTCTACAAGCTGATACCAGATACTGACTTTGTAGTTGATGGGTTCAGGAATGGCCCAGTGGTACACAAGAACAACTATTTCCTGTCACATTTTCACTATGACCATTACATTGGACTAAACAAACACTTCAGTAAAACTATTCATTGTTCAAGAATCACAAGTGAATTACTCAAGTCAATCATCAAAATTGATGCCAAGTATATTAGAATTATTGATGTAGGTGACACAAACGTAATCAATCAGGTGGAGGTGACAGCTTTGGATGCAAATCATTGTCCAGGTAATTATGCAGGGTTGAATTACTTACTGATCTAACCAGTTCTAAGTAAGCACCTGTATCACAGGAAAAACTCAGATCAATCAATATGTAACATTTTTTCATTTATTTTTTCTTTTGATTGCCCATCCCGTAGTACGCTTCCCTTATGAGTGAGACATGACACAATATTTATCATAAAGGTGTTGAGTCAACACAAGTGCTATTGTAACCAAATTTAGAATACAATTTTTTTATTGGCTTGCTGGGATTGAACCCGGGACCTTCCTCATGGCAGGCGAGTACCTAACCATAGAGCTAATCGCACACTCAGTGGTTAAGCAGAAATACAAAATACATTATATTTATGCTTGATATATTTCAGGTGCACTCATGTTTGTTTTCAAAACGTTGCATGGACAAAGTTACTTGCACACGGGAGACTTTAGAGCAGATATTTCAATGCAGAATGAAGACATTTTAAAAAACACATTTTTTGAGAAAGTCTACTTGGATACAACTTATTGTAACCCTCAGTACAACTTCCCATCTCAGTCTGCTGTTCTGGACAAACTTTTGAAATTAATCCAGGAAAATCACCAAAAATATCCAAATACATTGTACATATGTGGGTCCTACACAATAGGTATGTATCATAATTAATATTGATTATTATTGCCTAGCAGATGGGTTTCCTAGCATAACTCAGTATTAACCAACCTGGTTGTAGGGTTTTAGAGGAAACTCCATACATTAAACACTGCAACCTGATGAGATTTCTAATTTGGTTTAACATCCTGGTTTGAGTTATTCAGAACAGGGGTTTTACCCTCCATTCACTGAGAATTGTATCATCTATCCAAGTTAACATCACCCAACTTGGGTTGGGCTTAAAATGCTAGCCTTATGTGAGGCAATAGAATTTTTTTCTCAGAAAATTCTGCCAACCTGGGATCAAACTCAGGATATCTGGACCATGCAGAACTTTTACAGCATGGAGGCTGGTTAAAAGCAATAATCAAACATGTAAAAACTGACTCAAATAAAGGAATGAATGGTTTAGATTGCAAATTTTTTCAGTTTGTTGAAACAAACAGCCAAAACTACTGGATGAAGAATGACTGATGCACTCATATTAGACTTGATTTTATTCTTTGTTCTCAAATCAAACTGAACCTTGGTATCTCACATAAAAAAACTTTTGTAATAATTAACCAAACTAGATAATTTGTATAGACAGAGAGATTAGACTTGATTTTATTCTTTGTTCTCAAATCAAACTGAACCTTGGTATCTCACATAAAAAACTTTTGTAATAATTAACCAAACTAGATAATTTGTATAGACAGAGAGAAACTTCTGGTAGTGCCACAAAGTTTAACATTTTTCACAAGGTCCCCCATAGAAAAAATCTCAGTCTAAACCATTCATTTTTTAAATTAATTAAACTAATTGTTTATTATAATTTAATTACAGGAAAGGAGAAAGTTTACATCTCTATACTGAAGAAAATGAAGTGGAAAATCTATGTAGAATCTTACAAAAGGAAAATCTTGAACATTCTAAACAATGAAACCATCAACACCTACATAGTTGACAATGCATTCCAAGCCAAACTTCATGTGATTAGTATGTCAAAGTTAAACAACATCCACCATCTCATGACCTATTATGAATCATATAAAAGCAGATATGACAAGGTTGTTGCAATCAAACCAACTGGCTGGACATACAGTGAACGTAATGACAACAATATCAATGTAAAGAAAATTAGTGATGATATTTGTCTGTATGAGATTAGTTATAGTGAACATAGCAGTTTCCTTGAGATGTGTACATTTGTGAAGTTCCTCAAATACAAACAGATAGTGTGTACAGTGAATGTGAAAAATAGTGAAAAGCAGATTCAATTGATAGATTCCTACATCAAAAAGAAACTGAACAGTACAAATCAAGTCACTAACACTTTGAACTCTTACTTCAAAAAAGGGCAATGAAAAGTTGTGTGTCTCAAATGAGTTCAACATTGAAAATTGAACAAAATTTCTATAGAAAAAATAAACATCTACCAAAACAGAGAAATATGTAAGATGGGTACCCAATATCTCAGTATTTACACTGTATTTTCCAAAAGTGAGCTATGTTATATTTCTTTAAAAATTGTGCAGCTCAATTTTTTTCTCTTTGCATTTTCCTCTCTAAAATTTTCAATACATTGCTGTCCAAAATATTTTATCTTCTTCTTCTTCTTTCACTTTGCCTTTTCCTGATCCTACTTGGGTTTGGCATTGTTCAACCTCATGGTTGAGGTTGGTTGGCTTTTATAATGATGTTTATAATGGCCAAAATATTTTATAATGATGACAAACAAGTATGCGCATAAAGTCAGAATATTGGTATTTTCTTATTTTACACATAGAAATATGAATACAAAAAATATTATCAGATTTTAATATTGATTCAGAGACATTTTATTTTTCATATGTATATTTTTTTAAACTTGAGCAGTTTTTCATTTTATCAGAGGTTTTTTTTGAAAGCATTATATTTTTTATAACATTAAGAGTATCTGTCATCCAGTTTGTTAGTTTCAATGATGACCCTTTAGAAACAGCATCTCCTTTATTTGTTCCTAGATATTGTTTGAGAATGTCTTTTCATCACACATTCTTACTTTTCTGTCATATAACTTAAAATAAGTTATACGACATAACTATCCAGAATTCAAGATCACTTACTAGGAATTTTTCTTCTAGAAATACCCTTCAGTATTTTTATGGCTAATAATTAAATCCCTTATAAAATTTGTCTTCTTTTATGTACAAAAGCAGCTGTAACACAAGGTGCCCTTCATAAATAAAAAATTCAACCCAAACTTTGTACTATTTCTCTTTCTCACTCATAGGAAATTTCAGGAAGGTGACTGCTACAAGAGGCATATATATTATGGTTCATAAAAGCAAAATGCCCTAACCATTGAGTCCATAACTTCTCTCAATGTGTTGTTGTAAATTTAGATGGATAGAAAATACCACAGCTCAAGAGCACTTGTACATTTGAAAGAAAACTAAGAAAAACACTTACCTCATCAAGACCTTTTCTCTCCAATAACCACTGTCTAGATAATGCTTTCTGACACCTTTGGTGTGATGGTAGAAGATGATGCAAGTTTGGAGCAAATTTGACTTTACAAATTTCATTCAACAATGCTCGTTCATGACAAGGGGGTCTTGGCTTTCTTGTATTGATTCTTCTTTCCAACACACTTGTTAGGCTGAAGTTTCTTGCAATGACAGTACAATCTAGAATTAAATAAGATATTTATGAAGTGTAATATCAAATGTAATGTTTTTTGGCATAAGTTAGCAATATATTATGGTGAGGCTAGACAGGGTGTTTCTAACTTCACAGACAACTAAATAAAATATTATTTCAGATGTAGAAAGCAGTGTGAGAAATTGCCATTTTCTGGCAGATTCATTTACTCTCTGAAAAATCACCTTTTCAGACTGAGTAATTTATGTTGCCAGACATCAGTGAAACTAGCCTTGAGGTGTGTTCATCAACTGTCACACTATTTAATAAAACCTTAATTTTAGTAGCTCAAGACAATCAATATAGGTATTTAATGTTGCATTGATCAAGAAATTGAAGGTAGCATCAACATCTATGTTTATTTTTTTAACACATTCATTACCACAGTATTTTATGACATATTGTTCCCTGGCAACTTTGTTCAGCTAAAATCCACATGTTGTAGGTACCACTGTTCTAGGACAATCATAATCTCATAAGAAATACATAAAAGCTCTATAGGGGTTTAGTGTACAGGAACTCATCACATCTTTCAAAACCCCCGTCATTGATAAATAAACAACAAATTAATTTAATAGTGCTATTCAGATTTTAATCACTCAGTGATAACATATTAAGTTGAAAAGTTGGCATGTCCCAAATCACATATTACTGAGTGTTAATCATATCGTCGCTTAAGAAGAGGTACCTCGTAAGTCCGATTTTTGAACTTTTCAGGAGACAGTAAAAACTGATTATAAAGTTGTGGGCAGGTTTAAAAAAAATGAAAAAATCAGTTTAACCATAAACATATACCTATTTTATCGATTGAAATTACTATTTTTTTGATTAAACTTGTATTTTTACGAGATATCGGACATACGAGGTACCTCTCATGTGATTCTTGTAAAATTTTCAGAAAAGCATGTGTGCATTTTTTGTAGAGGTACCTCGTATCTCTGATTTATTTTACACAATACACATATATTACTGATTGGACATACGAGGTCTCACCAAAAATTTTCTTCAAAACAAAAATATCGATTTACGAGGTAAACTTTAATCGATTATTGTGGCATTTTTTGTATTTGAATGGTCATATAAAACCGATTTTAAAAAAATCGATATTTTTTTCCGATTCCAACGATACCAAAAACGTATTATCGAAAAATTCGGACTTACGAGGTACCTCTTCTTAAGCGACGATATATTAATCATTATGAGAACTTGGGCTTTTTCTTCATAAGCTATTCAACCCTTGGGAAACTGCAAGCTAGCCTTACTTGTTAGGGTTGACTAGTTCATTATCTGTTTATAGTCCTCTAGAAAGACACTGGTCTCCTTCTTATTTAACACCCCCCAGCCAGTCTCATTACCAGTCAACCTTTGCGTTGGAACTTCTGGTGAATTGATATTCACTTTATGGTTTTAGCCTTTAGATAGAATAAGATTAGTGGTTTACCTGTGTAGTGAACATGGTTTTTAATAATGCTAGCAATACCTACTTACCTTGTCTTGCTACAGAGATCGGGACCTTGCTAAGTACATGTGAGATGCAATATTTTGAGCCCAACATTGTTCCAGATACAATTTTAAATGGAGATAACTTCAAAGTTGGTCAGAATGACAAAACCAGGAAGCTGAATTGCCTAAGAATAGTTATGTGCTAATATCCATGCAATTCGACTAGGTAATAAGAATTATGATTTACTATGGAAAATTAGAAAATAGTGGGTATTTTCTTTCCTTATCATTTAAATTTTATCTCATTTTTAAAATTTGAAAAGTTGTGCAAATTTTGAGTTTTTTTTTTTTCTTCTTGAAAATCAAATGCATCTGTGTGAATTCACCTACAATATTTTCTACCTACATTTTTTAGGGTTCTTATTTTCCAAGATTTTTTTTGGTACTGTCCTAAGGAAACCATTTGAGTAACGACACTAACGACCAGTGGCGGCATTACCAGAGTAAAAAGAAATTAATGTAAGAGAATAATTCGAAATGTGAAGGAGGGTCTTAGTAGTGCTGCGCTACCCACAAAAATTGTGAAGAAGCCTTGTGCTTCACCACAAATAAAAGCATACATATACATAATAATTTTAGAAAGCGGGTTTTACCTCCGCAATCTCTGTCAAACCAGTTACCAAAATCAAACTCAATTTTCCTAAACTGGCCTGGAAATGGGATCCTACTCAGAAGTTTGCATAAGCTTAGGAGATAATACATACTAAGAAATATTGTTATTGTACAAATAAAAAACCATAATATTAATTATTCAATTCAATTCAAATTTGGTAAGCAATAGATTTTTTTTCATAAAATTCTGGATGAACTGAGAATCGAACTCTAGATATCCGGATCTAAAGATCTGAGCATAACCGTTATATCACGGACTGTTAAGCCATGTTACCTACAATGTTTCATTTACAGAAGTATTTTAACTCCAAATGTATTATTCTAACTCCAAATGGGATGGATGCCATCTGTTGGGGATGCTGGTTCCAATTTTCTTTGGGTAATTGTGAAAGATTTTATTATTATCTGACCTGGTTGCAGGGTTTTCAGTGACACCCTTACAATTAACACTGCGACCTAATTAGATCTATTGTGACCATTTGATTCTATTTGGTTTTAACGTCCTGACTGATATAGTCAGGACGGGGGTTTTACCGTCCATTCGCTGGGAATCGTACCAGCTACCTCATCCAGCCATTAACCTCACCTTAACCTCACCCAGCCTGGGTAGGGCCGGAAATGCCAGCCCTCACGTGTTTGGAAGGGACAGAATTTTCGTCGAAAAGTCTGCCCCAACCGGGAGTTGAACTCGGGAACTCTGGACTACGGGCAGTAGTCACAACCATTACGCCACGGAGGCTGGCTTGTGTGTGAAAGATACAATGAGACAAATAAGGGTTGAAAACTCTCTTATCGGGATGGGCTTGGTCCGCTGTCACTCACGTGAAGATGGCGTCGCTTAGGGTCCCCGGTGAAGGACGCGTGGAGCTGGGGGCTGTGTGTTCTCTGGAGCGATTAGTAAGTTATATCACGTAAGTGCGTTGGTAAGTTATAATGTGCACTGGTAGTCAAGTGGTTAACGCGCTAGTCTGGAAATCCAGGTAGCGTAGGGATCCGTTGGTTCGAATCCCACCCAGTGCACGAATTTTTCCCCATTAATTTGAGTTTGTGACCACATTATAATAAGACTCTGAGGGTTAGGTGGTAGAAAATGCTTTGAACATTAACCTCGCCTGGTGGTTATCTTCCACTAAAGAGTATTATTATTATTATGTGACTAGGACCGGGGCCAAGCTTGCATCTCGGGTCAGAGAGTTTAAGATAGTTGGAGGGGGTCAGTCCGGTGTCTGTTATTAATGTAACTGTCTTGCTGATAAGAATATACCGGGGGTCCCTATTCAACCGAATCTAAAGTACTGTAGGAAACGGAACACCATCAGCCATCAGTCAAATGCGAAAACATTTACGGTGACAAAAAGCATAGAGGACTGATACATACATAATCAACGTAAAGGATGACAAAACCTTTTGTGTTAGTAGAATATTTTTTAGTGGACACTGAAACTGAATAGTAGTTAGGTACATGATTTATATGAGCGACTGATAATTAAGTAACTATGCAATGCACAACACAAATGATATGATGTAATGTAAAACCCAGCGCACGATTACCGCAGTGGTAAGATTCGCGTACATATTGCTATGCGAAAGGCCCCAGGTATGAACTCAAGAGCCGACAAATATTTGTATTCAAAATTTGGTTGCAGCCGTTTGTAAGTGATACCTTCCTGTGCGCTCGTGTTGATTCAGCACCATGAAAAGTCATCATAATCTGGCTTAAAAAAGAATGATATCAGATCATTTCGTCCTGTTTGTAATGCCTCAGTGATACCCAAGATTTTTGAAAAGCTTGTGAGTAACAAATTTACTTCAATTGCAAGTCAGGTTGTGATTGACAACCAGTACGGCTTTATGAGAAATCGGTCTACTTATAGTAATCTTGTATCTTTTTATAATTTTATTATTAAGAACACTCAAGGAAGCAGTCAAGTAGACACAATATACACCGATTTTTCTAAGGCGTACGACGTTGTAAGTCACAACCTACTGATTGCAAAGTTATCTTCTATGGGTGTGGCTGGGACATTGCTTGACTGGTTACGCAGCTTCCTTACAAATCGCATTCAAATTGTAAGAGTCGGCGATGCAAAATCTGACCCCATTGCTGTTAAATCAGGCTGTATGCAGGGGGGGCACATGAGTTCTGTATTATTTTTGTTATTTATAAATGATATCAAGGAAATATTCCAGAAAGAATCATTCTGGCTTTTTGCCGATGATTTGAAATTTGCACGTAGGGTTACAGGGCTAGAGGAAGTCTCTCAATTGCAGGATACGATTTCCCGCCTCCATCACTGGTGCCAGGTGAACCACATGAATCTTAATGTTAAGAAATGTGCTATTGTTACATACCACACCACTAGAAATCCCATCCTGACCACATATCATGTCATGGGCGAAACACTGGCTCGACAGACGACGGTGAAGGACCTGGGTGTCACATTTGAAAGCAACCTCCCCTTAAACAAAAAGGTGTCTCTGATCTACTAACTCCGATATAGTAGTCTCGGAGATTGATACGAGAGAGTAAAAACAGCGTGCTCGGAAACATCTTTCTCTGGGAGTACTGCGGGAATGGATTGAAACTCTCCCGGAGAATGTTTAACCAACTTACTCGGAACCTATCTCGGATCTATGCCCGAGCTAATTCGGGACAAGATCCAAGCTCGTCCCGAGTACATGTTCTCGCAACGTTCTCCGAACGAGATCCGGTACACTGTGGCAACACCGGAAATTGAAAGTAAAATTTGCAAAACATTTTCTAAATCGAGTGAATTCTGCAATGGGGCTTTCCCAAATGACTATTTTTTTCGAGCAGATGATTGATTCTAATGTAAAAAGACCCGAGGAACACGATTTTGATGTCCAAAAATTAAAAAAGTCATTCCTTTGGGATGAAAAGGCTCTCCAAAGGTCTTCCTTGAAATAACGCAATCTGATTGGTCGCCTACGCTGTGACGTCAAAAGTATGTAAACAAACAATTTTGAAACGCTACTTCGAATTTTGTGTGGAGAATTACATTAGAGTTTAATGTGAAGAATCTATTTAAAATTGTAATAAATTTGTGAATTTTAACTCTAATACAGAATTTTAAACTTTAATGTTAACTAACAATGTCTAAAATATCAGTAGATGACGGTATTGCAAAGGCTGTCAGTGGAAATTTACCTGCAGTAAGGACTTTTACAATGGCCAATTTCTTCAATTTACGCGTGTATTTCACGCGTGCTGCAGACATACTCAGCAAATCAAATTCAAGTGCAGCCAGCCGTCCAATCGCTCGCTTTGGTTAAGAAACGTCCAGCTTGGTTAAGACAAAGGGTTGGGTGGAAGAGATTGCCACAGGCAATAACCCCGCCCTTTAGGTAGGACATTTCTCTTTTTTTTTCGTTCTTGTATATATGTTTAATCTTTTTGTTTTTCTTTATATTTTATTGTGTTCTACTGTATATATTTTTTGTTCTATCTAATAAAGCTTAAAAAAAAAAAAAAAAAAAAAAAACGCTTTAGTTTAATTTAAAATTCATCATTGGTAATTGGTGTAATTACAAGCCCCACGATTTACTGACTGAAGTATATCTGAGAAGGAAAACTTTAGTGTGTTTGTTGATTATTTATTACTGGATTGCGAACTATACAAGGTTATTGTGTTATGTAAAAATGAGAAGTTCTGTGTCATTTATATACGTATAGGCTAGAGATTTTACTAAAGGCATCTCTATATTGCTTTTTACGTCCGACTATCGAATATGACGCTAATGGAAATCTTCTTTGTATTGGGTTATTGGGTATTGCATTTTTTCGTTTTAAAACAATTACGGACACAATGTTTCTTCGTGATTGATTCGCATTGTATACACGTGGCTATTTTGAGATTGGGAGTGTTAACAATAAGTAACAACATCATCAGTTTTCTGTGAAAGTGAAACGTGAATTTGCAAAGTGTTCAAAGGCCCAGCATCCTAACTCGATCGTAGCAACCAGTTTTGACAGACAGTATGCTGGACTCTTGAACCCTTCGCGAATCACGAATTCTCAATTTCTCACAGAACGAAAACAGAAAATAGAAATTACCAAGGTCGCGACTGTATATAGTATCGGCAAGCTAGACTCGAGGAGTCTAGAGAGAATACCGCGGTTTCAAACGACTTGTTCCACATTGTTTTCACATCGTGTTCCACAAAAAAATCTTGTAATAGTCAGCTATAGTATCAAGGATAGTACTTATAACAAATTAATTACTGTTTTTCATTCACTGAAGGATTAAAAAATCAATTTTATTGAAGTTATACCTATGAGAAACCTATGGAAACTGTAGTATTTCAAAACTCCAAATTTTTTGTTTACATACTCTTGACGTCATCAAAACAAAAATGGCTGCCCGCGAAAATTAGGGTGTTTCAAATTTTCCGATTTTCAAATGAAATTTTCTCAATGATGGCGATTCCTAAATTGAAAATGGATGTCACCAATAGAATCAGCGTGTTCTAAACCATAAGAATAATTGGTTTGTAAAAAATGTGGGAAAGCCCCATTTGAATAAATTAATTAGTTTTCCTGAGATAATTAGTAAAACTCAAATACATAAAAGGTAAAGATATTTTATACAGTATTTTGAGAAACTACCGTCAATATTATGTGTAATCTCATTCCTAAGATAAAGTAATTTCGCATCAGTGACTTCTGCTCATCCAAATAAGTGATTTAATAAAACTTGTTTTAAGTAATTTAAGTAATGGTCAATATGTCTACAAACATAATATCTTTTTAAACTGGACCTAGCATTTAAAATAATTATGATCTATGGAGGAAATCCACATGATATTTTCCACCTGTTTACATGTATTGTGCATCCAATCCAACATAGCTTCAACCTGAAGAAACCTATTCAAGCTGCCTCCCTCCTCAAATATATTGAACCTGACATGGGATAAGTGAAAGTGACTACAAATTGATGATTTAACAATATAATTATACGAGGTTTGGCTATTAAGTTCGTAGACTCTTTCCATAAAACGATGTGTGTTTAACTTACCCAACTTTAGTAGTTATCCCCTTCAATGTACTCCTCTCCTCTATCCCTACAACGTTCCAGGCGAATTTTCCATTGATCGAAACAGTGGTGGAGGTCATTTTGTGTGAGGCCTTTCAAGACTTTTGCCGGTTTTTTTCTAACATCATTTACGCTGTCAAATCTGGTACCTTTCAGGGTAGATTTGATTTTGGGAATAACTAAAAATCGCACGTAGCCAGGTCGGGTGATTAAGGAGGGTGTTCCAACACTGGGATGTTGTACTTGGATAAGAACGTCTTCACGGAGAAGGCACTGTGGACTGGCGCATGGCACCATTTTTGCGCAAACTTTTGTCATGTTGAAATTTCCGTGCAAAATTTGTCTCACACATTATCTATTAATTTTAAGTGTATCAGCCATTTGTCCTAGAGTTAATCTACGGTCAGAACAAATCATAACACCAATTTTTTCAATGTTTTCGTCAGTTTTTGAGGTTTGGGGGCGACCAGGACGTGGATCGTCCTCAATAGCTTCCTGACCACCTTGAAACCGTTTAAACCACTTATAAAGCGTTGATCTTTTCAAACATGACTCCTGGTACACTGTCTTTAACAAAGAAAAGGTTTCACAAGCAAGTTTTACGTAAAATTCAATAATCACTCGTTGCTCAACGTTTGTGTCAATCATAATTCCGGCAAAATTAAAAAAGGTGTCTTGCGCGTCGGGCTATCACAACTGAACTAATTACAGTACAGGCATGTGACAGCTATCAATCAAAACACAAGACTTGAAGCTTTCTAAACATGTTCATCATATCTTCCTAGCATGAACAGCTTTTGCGTAGCGGCTTGCGTCTACGAACTTAATAGCCAAACCTCGTATCTAACAATTTCTGATAAAAGTCCAACAAGTTGACTCTTCTAAAGTTCCTACATCATAGTTTTAGGGTGTAACTAAAAAGAAATTTTTCTCTACTTTAAAAAGTTTACTGTTCTAAAGTGTACCAATTTCCATGCATTAATCATAAGTGAGTTTTACACTCCAATTAGTGGGGTAAGCAATATCTAAACAATATCTTACATTTTACATTGTTTTATAGTCAAACCAGGATATGTATGTGGAAATGCTGGAGATTAACCTGTTCCAGATATTCCACTTAATCAGAATCACACTCTTAACAGGTGTCTGACTGGGGGATTTTAAACAGGGAAAAGACCAGTGTTTTGCTAGACAACTATGAACAGAGAACTGACTAGCTAAAGGTTTTTTAATAGGTTCACATTATTGAAGATTTGACTATACTGTTCCATAATCAATAGATCCTGTGTTCAATTCACAGTTTTTTTTTCTTTCAAACAGCAATTCTGTTCCCTTTAAAAATGAGGCATTCCTAGCCCTTATCAGGCTAAGTGAGGTTAATGTGGGTAGCTGGGACTATTCCCAGTAAATTCAGTATACAACCCCCATTTTTATTTTAAATAAATAAATCTGTTCTCCGAAAATGTGAGGCTGGTATATCTAGCCCTACTCAGGCTGAGTGAGGTGAATGTGGGTATCTGGTACTGTTCCCATTAAATTCAGAATGAAATTCCCATCCTCACTATCTCAAATCAGGACAGGGGTTTTTCATGAACCAGCTATAACATAAAAAAAAAATATTGTAAGTTTAGAAGAAGTATTAAGTGTTGCAAATTTAGACAGTTTTTTTACTTGTAATAAGTACATTTTTTACTATAATGTGTTCATTAATTTTAATTTTTAAAACAGTAGCTTGTATTATTCAAGATTTGACTACTCCCCGTAATCTAAAGATTTTGGTTCATTTTTGTTGTTGTGAAACAGATAATTCTCCTTCTTTAGAAAATATGAGGCTGACATGTGTATACACAGCCTTTATCAGGCTGGGTGAGGTTAATGTGGCTACCTGGTACTATTCCCAGTAAATTCAGAATAAAATGGCCCAACCCAGGCTCGGTGAGCTTAATGTGGGTAACAGGTTTGTGAGTTTCCTGCAAATGAGGGTAAAACCTCGGTCATGATATGACTATGCAATTGAGGTTAAACCCATTTAATCAAACAAAAAAAAAATCTGGAAGACTGTTCTTTTTTTTATGAATGCCATATTATAGTCAAAATTCTCTCTGGGTTCTATTTCCTAATTTCATCTTTAATAATCTCAACTTCTGTTCTGGTAGTCTTTGTCTTCGGGCAGCCTGCTGCTGGGCAGGAAGATGGCATTTCAGCACATCTCTCTCTTAATTACCTATATGTATAATAGATTTAGATTAATTAAGTCCACTTGGCTTAATTTATCTGCTGATTCTATGTATTATATTCTGTTTGTTTCATGTTTTTGTTTGTTACATATTTTTGCTTTTAATTCTTTTACCATGAAAATGGAAAAATATAAAACTGAAAAACACAAATTGTCTTCTTATTTATTAATGTTAGCATTTCATCAACAGCTTTTCATCATTGTAGAACCAAATTGCCTTGAAATAGTATATTTTTCATCAAATCCAAATGAATTTTAAAAATTTCCTGTGAAATCACAATTTTCAAATTTTTCCGGGCAATGGCGGTGGTATGAAATTCAATATGGAGCCCCTTAATTATTAATTAGGTATTCAATTTCCAAAACCTTGTAAAAATAAGCTTAATAAAATGCTCAGGGGGAGGAAATAGTAAGCTTATAAAAGTGTTTCTAAAATGTTAAGCCTTGTCAAAATAAGCTTTATAAAATGTTTGAATCTTGTCAAAATAAGTGTTTTTAAAATCTTTTTAAACACTTTCTGTGCCGTCTGGGTAGTCTGCTGTGACTAAAGATAGAGATACTTTTAAGATGTGAACTTATGTGATACTTTTATTTTCATGTCAATTTTTTTTCTAATGTTTCTAAATTGATTGCATAAATATATTGATACCTTAGATTCCTTGGGTCAAATAAGCATGGATTATCTCTATCAACTAGGGGTCAGAAATGGACCCTAACTGAGTTAGAACTGACTTAAACTCGAAAAATTAATATTAAAAATTGAATTCGTATCCAATGTCCTATACATATGTCCTAACTAAAGGGCGGGGTTATTGGTTATTGCCTATGGCAATCTCTTTATTCCAATTGTTTCTAGTCTCTTATTGGGATTTTTCATTCTTTAAGGTGTATTCTTCTTTTTTTTTGTTTTGTTCTTAATTATTTTATTTTAAATTTCACAATAAAAAAAATGTTCTATTATAAAAATGTGTCGTATTATTTTTAGGTGGTTTTACAGCTAAAATTCCCAGGGTATTTAAAACGGTCTGTGGTCTAGAAGAGACAGTCCCCGAGAATGTTCTCGGAGACGGTTCCGAGAAGGCTCGGAGACAGTCCCCGAGAATGTTCTCGGAGACGGTTCCGAGAAGGCTCGGAGACGGTCCCCGAGAATGATCTCGGAGACAGTTCCCGAGACCGATCTTGGAGCAATCTCGAGCACCAGCAATCGACGCTACGGTGCGGACGTAGACTGTCCCGTAGCAGTCTCCGAACGGTCTCCTAGGTGTCTCCGATATCATTTTTTGGGATCCGAGACAGGACGATACAATCTCGTTCCTAGATCTCGGAGATGGTTCCGAGACTGTTTTTTGTTTAAGGGGCTGAAGTTCACGTCTCATATTCACAATATCAGAGCTAAAGCTCTTCAAATGTATGGATTTTTAATGAGACACTGCAGGGAGTTCTCGAATGTGACAACATTTAAGGTCCTATACTTTGCGTATGTCAGGTCAGTGTTAGAGTACGCGTCTGTTGTGTGGTCACCGCATTATGAATACCAAAAACATCTTCTTGAATCGGTGCAGCATAGATTTTTAAGATTTTTAGCATATAAAATAAATAAAGAATTTATTACAAAAACTCAATATAATACAATAGAAATATCTCATAACATTTTAAATCTTGAATCCAGAAGACAAATATATGACCTTACATTTCTCCACAAAATCATAAATAACAAAATCTATGCACCTGATCTCCTCAGTGAAATTCAATTTAAAATTCCTTCAAGAAAAACAAGAAATCAAGTCATCTTTAATTTAAGAAAATGTAGCTCAAATATCACTGAATATGCAACAGTACATAGATGTGAAAAGTTGTGGAACCTGGCCGGTGGTGTTGGAGGTGTGGATATATTTTGCAATAATTCTAATAAAATACTACAATTATTAGAATCAGGCAATTTACCGTTTACCATTTAGTTTATTTAGCTTTTAGCTTGTAAGTTAGCATATAATTAGTTTTATATTAGTTGTAAGTTTTAATAATGTAATCCCGCGTTTTATAAAATGGACACGCAAGTTCGTAAATTCAATTTAAAAAAAAAAAATAATAATATCGCTTCTTCCCCATCAGTGGGGAGGCAATACGTTTTTTTTTTTTTTTTTTTAAGCTTTATTAGGAGGACAAAGTACAGGTAACAGTATAAAATTAAGAAAAGATATACGAAAAGATATAACAGTATACGTTGATGGTTAAGCTACAACACAGTCCACAAGTGTAGATTCTCTCTCTCTCTTTTTCTCTCTCTCTTTCTCTCTCTCTCTCTCTCTCTCTCTCTTTCTCTCTCTCTCTCTTTTTATCTCTCTCTTCCTCCCTCGTTCTCTTTCTCTCTCTTTCGTTCTTTTTTTCTCTCTACCTCTGTCTCTATTTTTTATCTCTCTATCTATCAAAAACTATTTTTCATTTATGAACCTTTCACCTGTAAATTAGAGGGGATTCATTTTAAAAAAATAATCGATTTTCGAAAATCAGTCGAAATTTCACCATTGGTGGCTACAACAATTGAATAGTTGTCTAGAAGAACCACCTATGTGTTTTAAGGGCACTTTTCAGTAGGGTACTTTTAGTAATACCATTAAACTTAAATTAGAGGAATGACAGATAGCCTTTTTAAAAATGTTTATTTCGAAAGTTCACAAATATTTATTAAGGGTTAAATAATAATAATAATACAAAAGAAATCGATATTTCGAAGGATAAAATAACATACGTGATTAACGATTAATCAACGATTGATTAATTAATTGAATAGATTAATAATAATTATAAAAGAAATTAACTTGTGAAATAACTTCTCTAAATATGATGAACTTAATAGAAATACGTAATAATCTGCACGATGCAGAAGAACAAATAAATATGCAGGTGATCTGCACTAGATCAGGAATTAGCTCAGACTGACTGGCCTGACAGGCTAGTGCGTACATCAGCGGAGAACAATGGAGTTGGTTCTGCTGACTCAGTTGTTATGTCGCACATAACTCGTCCCCCCTAAGTGTGAAAGATGGGCGAAATAGAAGTGGGTAAATTTTGACCATCTGAAACTGGATGTTTGTGGTCTTCAGCAACATTAGAATTAGTAATATTAATTTTTCTTAGAGAAGTTATTTGCTTTAGTTTTACTAAGCCTAAGTGGGTCATCCACCCTAAAATAGAAATAATAAAATAAAATAGAAATACTGAAAACTTAAAATTACTTGGAGGTGGGCTATCCTTTTCAACGGGTTCAATTTGATGTAAATTTATACTATCTAATTGTAAGTTTTTAAGAACCATTTTTGATTTGGGCACATTGATTGTGCTGGAGTTTATGTGGACATTGTTTAAAATGAATGGTTTGCCTAGTGACTTTTGTATGAATTTGATTTTCTCATTTCTAAATATTAAGTCACATTCTGAGTCTTCAATTAGGAAGACTCCTAGTAGTTTTTTGATTTCAGTCTCTTTAGCACACTGAAATTTAATGTTTTCCTCTGATGAAAACACTGCCAAGTATTGGTTTATTTCGGATACTATTTCTAAATGATTTTCAGGTATGTCTAGTTTTAAATGTTGGCAATGATTCGCTTCCTCGTTCTGCAGGATTTCTTTGCCGCATGGATCTCCATTGTTATTGATGGTGAAACTGGAGCACTGAAACACTTTGCCTGGGGTACATTGATTATTCAGAGATTTCACAATATCTTTTGACTTTAGAAAATATCTATAGTTAGGTAAAAGTGTAACATAACCCTCTGTTGTTTTAGAAGGTATTGACATGAGATAAAATAGGTCAAAGTTGGTTTCAAAATTAATTGGCAATGAAAGAAAATATATAATTTTATTTTTGTCTATCTTACAGTTGACTTGTATTAATTTTTGAAAATCTGGTAAGTTTTCGAATTTTAGTTCATAGGGAAGTTGCTCTTCATAATATAATGATATTTTTTCCAATTCTGTGTATAGTTCACTAGCTTTCAGGATGCTAGGATGAAAGGTATGTAGGGCACAGAATGTTAATGAATTTTCAATTTCCTGTAGAATACTTAATATTGAATTGTAAAATATGATCAGTTGATTATAAAGATCCTTAGTAAAAAGGACATTAGGTAATTGAATTTCCTGTTCAATAATAGTTGTTAATTGCATAATACGTGACTTGAGAATTAATTCGTTATGTTGAACATTATTTAGTGTTTGGTTAAATTTATCTATTGTGTTAGAATTTAATGTATATTGCATCTCAAGTTGTTTCTGTAGAGTATTTTGTTTTAAGTGTAAATTTTCAATAATCTTATTGATTCTTTGTCCATCATTGTCATCTAAGTTGCCAGTAAGTGTTTTAATAACTGTACCGAGTCCGTTCATCAAGCCTCGTTTGGTTCGTTTGGTATGTATGGGGTAAATTCCATCAAGTTTGTCAGTTATTGTGTTTTGTAGATGTTTAACGACTTTGTTATAGTTGTCTAGTTCTTTTGTGTAGAAGGTTTTGTTTGACGTAATATCGTTTAAAGTTTTGTATTGGGTCTCTAGGTCTTGAAGTTCTTCTATCAGTGGTTTGCTCTAGCGATAGTTTTCTCTTTATTTTGCATTATTTTGTCATGTATTGTTTCATACAGTAACTTAGTTTTAGATTTGTGTGAGTTTATGTAGTCATTCATGAGATGGTGTTCTATGTCTATGTCGAGTGGTGATCTGTTTGCTGTGTGTCCTGATATTAATTCGTATGGTGTGATTTGTGTAACAGAATGTTGTGTGTTATTGTATGCAATTACAGCGTATGTTACCTTGGTGGCTATTGTGTCATCTCTGTATTCTTTTTGATTATGTAGAAGTCGGATGTGTTCGATTAGTGTCGAATGGAATCGTTCAATACATCCATTAGATTCAGGGTGCTGTGATGTGGTAAAGTGAATTTCAATTTTGTGTAATTTGAGTAGTTCTTGGACTGAACAGTTTTTGAACTCTCCACCATTGTCTGAAATTATTGTCTGTGGTATTCCATGGTGTGCAAAAAAAATTATGAGATTTTTGACTACTTCGATTGCTTGGGCGGAAAAGAGAGAATACGCTTGTGCGTATTTAGAGAATGAATCGATGATAGTCAGGAACTTGCTTCTTTCAAGGGTAATGGTATCAATATGCAAGATTTGGAAGGGTTTGGTTGCTGTGGGTGTGACGTTGTAGTTTAGTTTCAAAGGTTTTCTATCATACTTTGTAGCTTGACAGAGTTCACACTGGTTAATGTAATCTTGCACAGTATTTTTCAGGCTAGGCCAGTAGTAGTGTTTCCTCAATCGCTGTTCGACCTCATTGATCCCACGATGGTTGGTAATTCCTTCGTGTTCCTTTTTCACTAGCTCTATTTGGTCTGGGTGTTTTGTAACGTCTGTGAGCATTTCTGTACATTTGATCATTTTTATTTCGGAATTTTTGAAGTATTGTTGAAGGACAGTTGAAAATTTTTCATAAAGAGGTGCTTTGAAGTACAGATGATATATTTTCTTCGGAGCAATGCATTGTTTAATAAATTGTATAATATCATTTTCCCAATTATTTTGAGATATTTGAATAGTTACTCTTTGTTTTGTTTGAAAAAGAAGCTTCACCTTTGGTACTGCCGGTGAATAGAGAACTTCCTCTATAATAACTTGAAGTTTTCCTTGGTTGACTGGTCCTTCTTTAATAGGTATCCCTATTAGTGGATTTTCTAAATTTGAATGAATTGTTGTACCAAAAGACTCGTTGTCGTCATCATCAGGAAGGATGCTGGCGTCTTCTGGATTTGCTGGAGAGCTTGGAGATATATCGGCTCGAACCAGGTGATCGAATGTTATGTCAGGAATTGTATTTTCTTCTTCTGCCTGACTGGTGTTGGTAGTGTGATCTTGTTCCGAAAAAATTTGGTCGGTAGATACCTCGGTATCATCAAATTGGAAACCTTCTAAGGTTTGTCTAATTAACTCGTCAATTTCCCTCATGTTTGCGGCTATGTCAAGAGGTGGCTCTGCAATGTTTGAGGTCGTATCTGTTTCTTTAGGGAGTACAGGTTGGATTGAATTAGTGTTTAATTCTATTCGCGATAAGCAGTCTGCATTTGAATTCTGACAGCCCTTTTTGTAGACAATATCATATTCAAACTCTTCTAGTTTGAGTCTCCATCGTACCAGTTTGGAGCTAGGCTCTTTTAGAGAAAAGAGCCATTGCAGAGGTTTGTGATCTGTTACAATGGTGAATCTCCTTCCGTAGAGATAGGGCCGAAAATATCGGACGGCCCACACAATTGCCAGCAGCTCTTTTTCAATTGTGCTATAATTTTGTTCGCTTATGTTGAGTGTTCGACTCGCGTAGGCTACCGGAAGATCATTTCCGATTTTTCCTTGTGACAGGATGGCGCCAATCGCGAAGTTGCTTGCGTCCGTTGTTAGTAGGAAGGGTTGTGTAAAGTCCGGATATTGGAGGATAGGATCATTAGTTAATATGTTCTTGCATAATTCGAAGCACTCACGGTAGTCTGAGTCTTCTATATTTATTACTGCTCCCTTTTTTAGTCGTTTGGTAAACGGTTTAGTGATTCTAGCGAAATCTTTGATAAATTTTCGGTAATATCCGAGCATTCCGAGGAAGCCCTTAATTTGTTTGGAGGTTTTGGGAATAGGGAATTTCTTGATGGCGGCAATTTTTGCTGGATTTGGTCGAACTCCGTCGGGTGTTATAATGTGACCCAGGAAAGCTACTTCTTTCTTCAAAAATTCACTTTTATCGAGTTGGATTTTGAAATTGGCAGATCGAAGTCTGTCAAATACTAGTTTTAAATTAGTAATGTGTTCTTGAAGGCTGGTTGAGAATATGACTATATCATCCATGTACACGAGGCATACGGAATTTATGAGTCCTCGTAATAAGTCATCCATGACTCTCTGGAAGGTCGCTGGAGCATTTTTTAAACCAAAGGGCATTCTTGTGAACTCGTAATGCCCTCTTTCTGTGTTGAATGCGGTTTTCTGGGTGCTATCTTTTTCAATTTCGATTTGATGGAAGCCTGATGCCAGATCGAGAGTAGTGAAGTACTGGCATCGTCCTAATTTGTCGAGGAGATCTGTAATGTTGGGTAGAGGATACCGGTCTCCAACGGTTTTTTTCATTTAATTTTCTGTAATCAACCACTATCCGCCATTTTTGTTTTCCTGATGCGTCAGCTTTTTTCGGTACAATCCAGATTGGTGACGACCATGGTGAGCGTGAGGGTTTAATGATTCCTTGTGTTAGCATTTTCTGGACTTGTTGCTGGACTTCAGTTCTATGTACTTCAGGGTATCTATAAGATTTGGTATAGATTGGCAGGTCATCGGTTGTCTTGATAGCATGTTTTATTTTATTTGTAAACGTGAGTTGCTCTCCTTCGAAATGAAAAATATCGCTATACTGTTGTAATATTGTACAAACGGCGAATTTTTCCTCGTCATTCATATGATCCATTCTGATTAGATCGAGTAATTTTTCACTAGAATTGTTATCAGTGTTGCCAGATAAATTGTTAATATTGACGGGTCCTATTTTGTCAAAAAATCTTTCAAGAGGTCCTGCTTTTAAGGTTTCAAGAGGAATTTGAAGTTGTTTTTCTGTTGGATTTATAATTGCACAAATACCACAATAATTTTCTACTTTTATTATTCCTTCGGGAATATACGCGGCTCCTATATTGAATCGCTGGAGTAATGCATCTCCATTTTCGATATTGTTCACTTCGATTTTAACAATTTGTTCCTCGCGTGGTAGTAATACGATATTGTTGGTGGTGGTTGATATATTTCGGTAGTGTAACGGAATTTTGCTTGTGGGCGTTTCGAGCACGTTATTTATTAGGTCAACTCTCATTCCTGATAAGTTGTCTAAGCCTAGAAGGCAATCAAAATAATCATGAAACTGGAAAAGGTGTAATTTCATACTGCCTTTTTTATTGAATATGTGTGGGAATGGAATTGTTATGCTATATTTTTCAACTGTAGTGCCGTGTGCTGTGCGTGTGGTGAATGGATCGTTTTTTATTTTGTTATGATAGTATTTGTCGGCTACGTTTGGGAGTATAAAGGAGTTAGTGCGAAAACAACCCACACCATAGTCAAATGAAAAAAACTTTTACGGTGAAAAAAAGAAAACTGATACTAATAATAACAAAGGAACAAAACCTTTTGTGTTGTAAATTTTTTTAGTGGACACTGAAACGAATATATTAGGGTAATGATTTTTTGACGCGTAATTAAGTAATATGCAATGAAACACAAATGATAGATGTAATGTAAAACCCAGCGAACATTACGCAGGGTAAATTCGCGTAATATTGCTATCAAAAGGCCCCCGGTATGAACTCAAGAGCCGACAAATTTGTATTCAAAATTTGGTTGCAGCCGTTTGTAAGGGGATACCTTCCTGTGCGTCGTGTTGATTCAGCACCATGAAAAGTCATCATAATCTGGCTTAAAAAGAATGATATCAGTTTCATTTCGTTCCTGTTTGTAATGCCTCAGTGATACCCAAGTTTTTTTGAAAAGCTTGTGAGTAACAAATTTACTTCAATTGCAAGTCAGGTTGTGATTGACAACCAGTACGGCTTTATGAGAATCGGTCTACTTATAGTAATCTTGTATCTTTTTATAATTTTATTATTAAAAACACTCAAGGAAGCAGTCAAGTAGACACAATATACACCGATTTTTCTAAGGCGTACGACGTTGTAAGTCAAAAACCTACTGTTGCAAAGTTATCTTCTAGGGGGTGTGGCTGGGACATTGCTTGATGGTTACGCAGCTTCCTTACAAATCGCTTTCCCAAATTGTAAGAGTCGGCGATGCAAAATCTGACCCCTTTGCTTTTTTAAATCAGGCTGTATGCAGGGGGGGCACATGAGTTCTGTATTTTTTTTGTTATTTTAAAATGATATCAAGGAAATATTCCAGAAAGAATCATTCTGGCTTTTTGCCGATGATTTGAAATTTGCAGTAGGGTTACAGGGCTAGAGGAAGTCTCTCAATTGCAGGATACGATTTCCCCCCTCCTTTCACTGGTGCCAGGTGAACCACATGAATCTTAATGTTAAGAAATGTGTTTATTGTTACATACCACACCACTAGAAATCCCATCCTGACCACATATCATGTCATGGGCGAAACACTGGCTCGACAGACGACGGTGAAGGACCTGGGTGTCACATTTGAAAAGAAACCCTCCCTTAAACAAAAAGGTGTCTCTGATCTACTAACTCCGATATAGTAGTCTCGGAGATTGATACGAGAGAGTAAAAACAGCGTGCTCGGAAACATCTTTCTCTGGGGGTACTGCGGGATGGATTGAAACTCTCCCGGAGAATGTTTAACCAACTTACTCGGAACCTATCTCGGAGCTATGCCCGAGCTAATTCGGGACAAGATCCAAGCTCGTCCCGAGTACATGTTCTCGCAACGTTCTCCGAACGAGATCCGGTACACTGTGGCAACACCGGAAATTGAAAGTAAAATTTGCAAAAACATTTTCTAAATCGAGTGAATTCTGCAATGGGGCTTTCCCAAATGACTATTTTTTTCGAGCAGATGATTGATTCTAATGTAAAAAGACCCGAGGAACACGATTTTGATGTCCAAAAATTAAAAAGTCATTCCTTTGGGATGAAAAGGCTCTCCAAAGGTCTTCCTTGAATAACGCAATCTGATTGGTCGCCTACGCTGTGACGTCAAAGTATGTAACAAACAAATTTGAAACGCTACTTCGAATTTTGTGTGGAGAATTACATTAGAGTTTAATGTGAAGAATCTATTTAAAATTGTAATAAATTTGTGAATTTTAACTCTAATACAGAATTTTAAACTTTAATGTTAACTAACAATGTCTAAAATATCAGTAGATGACGGTATTGCAAAGGCTGTCAGTGGAAATTTACCTGCAGTAAGGACTTTTACAATGGCCAATTTCTTCAATTTACGCGTGTATTTCACGCGTGCTGCAGACATACTCAGCAAATCAAATTCAAGTGCAGCCAGCCGTCCAATCGCTCGCTTTGGTTAAGAAACGTCCAGCTTGGTTAAGGACAAAGGGTTGGGTGGAAGAGATTGCCACAGGCAATTAACCCCGCCCTTTAGGTAGGACATTTCTCTTTTTTTTTCGTTCTTGTATATATGTTTAATCTTTTTGTTTTTCTTTATATTTTATTGTGTTCTACTGTATATATTTTTTGTTCTATCTAATAAAGCTTAAAAAAAAAAAAAAAAAAAAAAAAACGCTTTAGTTTAAATTTTAAAAATTTATCATTGGTAATTGGTGTAATTACAAGCCCCACGATTTACTGACGAAGTATATCTGAGAAGGAAAACTTTAGTGTGTTTGTTGATTATTATTTACTGGATTGCGAACTATACAAGGTTATTGTGTTATGTAAAAATGAGAAGTTCTGTGTCATTTATATACGTATAGGCTAGAGATTTTACTAAAGGCATCTCTATATTGCTTTTTACGTCCGACTATCGAATATGACGCTATGGAAATCTTCTTTGTATTGGGTTATTGGGTATTGCATTTTTTCGTTTTAAAACAATTACGGACACAATGTTTCTTCGTGATTGATTCGCATTGTATACACGTGGCTATTTTGAGATTGGAGTGTTAACAATAAGTAACAACATCATCAGTTTTCTGTGAAAGTGAAACGTGAATTTGCAAAGTGTTCAAAGGCCAGCATCCTAACTCGATCGTAGCAACCAGTTTTGACAGACAGTATGCTGGACTCTTGAACCTTCGCGAATCACGAATTCTCAATTTCTCACAGAACGAAAACAGAAATGAAATTACCAAGGTCGCGACTGTATATAGTATCGGCAAGCTAGACTCGAGGAGTCTAGAGAGAATACCGCGGTTTCAAACGACTTGTTCCACATTGTTTTCACATCGTGTTCCCACAAAAAAATCTTGTAATAGTCAGCTATAGTATCAAGGATAGTACTTATAACAAATTAATTACTGTTTTTCATTCACTGAAGGATTAAAAAATCAATTTTATTGAAGTTATTATACCTATGAGAAACCTATGGAAACTGTAGTATTTCAAACTCCCAAATTTTTTGTTTACATACTCTTGACGTCATCAAAACAAAAATGGCTGCCCGCGAAAATTAGGGTGTTTCAAATTTTCCGATTTTCAAATGAAATTTTCTCAATGATGGCGATTCCTAAATTGAAAATGGATGTCACCAATAGAATCAGCGTGTTCTAAACCATAAGAATAATTGGTTTGTAAAAAATGTGGGAAAGCCCCATTTGAATAAATTAATTAGTTTTCCTGAGATAATTAGTAAAACTCAAATACATAAAAGGTAAAGATATTTTATACAGTATTTTGAGAAACTACCGTCAATATTATGTGTAATCTCATTCCTAAGATAAAGTAATTTCGCATCAGTGACTTCTGCTCATCCAAATAAGTGATTTAATAAAACTTGTTTTAAGTAATTTAAGTAATGGTCAATATGTCTACAAACATAATATCTTTTTAAACTGGACCTAGCATTTAAAATAATTATGATCTATGGAGGAAATCCACATGATATTTTCCACCTGTTTACATGTATTGTGCATCCAATCCAACATAGCTTCAACCTGAAGAAACCTATTCAAGCTGCCTCCCTCCTCAAATATATTGAACCTGACATGGGATAAGTGAAAGTGACTACAAATTGATGATTTAACAATATAATTATACGAGGTTTGGCTATTAAGTTCGTAGACTCTTTCCATAAAACGATGTGTGTTTAACTTACCCAACTTTAGTAGTTATCCCCTTCAATGTACTCCTCTCCTCTATCCCTACAACGTTCCAGGCGAATTTTCCATTGATCGAAACAGTGGTGGAGGTCATTTTGTGTGAGGCCTTTCAAGACTTTTGCCGGTTTTTTCTTAACATCATTTACGCTGTCAAATCTGGTACCTTTCAGGGTAGATTTGATTTTGGGAATAACTAAAAATCGCACGTAGCCAGGTCGGGTGATTAAGGAGGGTGTTCCAACACTGGGATGTTGTACTTGGATAAGAACGTCTTCACGGAGAAGGCACTGTGGACTGGCGCATGGCACCATTTTTGCGCAAACTTTTGTCATGTTGAAATTTCCGTGCAAAATTTGTCTCACACATTATCTATTAATTTTTAAGTGTATCAGCCATTTGTCCTAGAGTTAATCTACGGTCAGAACAAATCATAACACCAATTTTTTCAATGTTTTCGTCAGTTTTTGAGGTTTGGGGGCGACCAGGACGTGGATCGTCCTCAATAGCTTCCTGACCACCTTGAAACCGTTTAAAACCACTTATAAAGCGTTGATCTTTTCAAACATGACTCCTGGTACACTGTCTTTAACAAAGAAAAGGTTTCACAAGCAAGTTTTACGTAAAATTCAATAATCACTCGTTGCTCAACGTTTGTGTCAATCATAATTCCGGCAAAATTAAAAAAGGTGTCTTGCGCGTCGGGCTATCACAACTGAACTAATTACAGTACAGGCATGTGACAGCTATCAATCAAAACACAAGACTTGAAGCTTTCTAAACATGTTCATCATATCTTCCTAGCATGAACAGCTTTTGCGTAGCGGCTTGCGTCTACGAACTTAATAGCCAAACCTCGTATCTAACAATTTCTGATAAAAGTCCAACAAGTTGACTCTTCTAAAGTTCCTACATCATAGTTTTAGGGTGTAACTAAAAAGAAATTTTTCTCTACTTTAAAAAGTTTACTGTTCTAAAGTGTACCAATTTCCATGCATTAATCATAAGTGAGTTTTACACTCCAATTAGTGGGGTAAGCAATATCTAAACAATATCTTACATTTTACATTGTTTTATAGTCAAACCAGGATATGTATGTGGAAATGCTGGAGATTAACCTGTTCCAGATATTCCACTTAATCAGAATCACACTCTTAACAGGTGTCTGACTGGGGGATTTTAAACAGGGAAAAGACCAGTGTTTTGCTAGACAACTATGAACAGAGAACTGACTAGCTAAAGGTTTTTTAATAGGTTCACATTATTGAAGATTTGACTATACTGTTCCATAATCAATAGATCCTGTGTTCAATTCACAGTTTTTTTTTTCTTTCAAACAGCAATTCTGTTCCCTTTAAAAATGAGGCATTCCTAGCCCTTATCAGGCTAAGTGAGGTTAATGTGGGTAGCTGGGACTATTCCCAGTAAATTCAGTATACAACCCCATTTTTATTTTAAATAAATAAATCTGTTCTCCGAAAATGTGAGGCTGGTATATCTAGCCCTACTCAGGCTGAGTGAGGTGAATGTGGGTATCTGGTACTGTTCCCATTAAATTCAGAATGAAATTCCCATCCTCACTATCTCAAATCAGGACAGGGGTTTTTCATGAACCAGCTATAACATAAAAAAAAAATATTGTAAGTTTAGAAGAAGTATTAAGTGTTGCAAATTTAGACAGTTTTTTTACTTGTAATAAGTACATTTTTTACTATAATGTGTTCATTAATTTTAATTTTTAAAACAGTAGCTTGTATTATTCAAGATTTGACTACTCCCCGTAATCTAAAGATTTTGGTTCATTTTTGTTGTTGTGAAACAGATAATTCTCCTTCTTTAGAAAATATGAGGCTGACATGTGTATACACAGCCTTTATCAGGCTGGGTGAGGTTAATGTGGCTACCTGGTACTATTCCCAGTAAATTCAGAATAAAATGGCCCAACCCAGGCTCGGTGAGCTTAATGTGGGTAACAGGTTTGTGAGTTTCCTGCAAATGAGGGTAAAACCTCGGTCATGATATGACTATGCAATTGAGGTTAAACCCATTTAATCAAACAAAAAAAAAATCTGGAAGACTGTTCTTTTTTTTATGAATGCCATATTATAGTCAAAATTCTCTCTGGGTTCTATTTCCTAATTTCATCTTTAATAATCTCAACTTCTGTTCTGGTAGTCTTTGTCTTCGGGCAGCCTGCTGCTGGGCAGGAAGATGGCATTTCAGCACATCTCTCTCTTAATTACCTATATGTATAATAGATTTAGATTAATTAAGTCCACTTGGCTTAATTTATCTGCTGATTCTATGTATTATATTCTGTTTGTTTCATGTTTTTGTTTGTTACATATTTTTGCTTTTAATTCTTTTACCATGAAAATGGAAAAATATAAAACTGAAAAACACAAATTGTCTTCTTATTTATTAATGTTAGCATTTCATCAACAGCTTTTCATCATTGTAGAACCAAATTGCCTTGAAATAGTATATTTTTCATCAAATCCAAATGAATTTTAAAAATTTCCTGTGAAATCACAATTTTCAAATTTTTCCGGGCAATGGCGGTGGTATGAAATTCAATATGGAGCCCCTTAATTATTAATTAGGTATTCAATTTCCAAAACCTTGTAAAAATAAGCTTAATAAAATGCTCAGGGGGAGGAAATAGTAAGCTTATAAAAGTGTTTCTAAAATGTTAAGCCTTGTCAAAATAAGCTTTATAAAATGTTTGAATCTTGTCAAAATAAGTGTTTTTAAAATCTTTTTAAACACTTTCTGTGCCGTCTGGGTAGTCTGCTGTGACTAAAGATAGAGATACTTTTAAGATGTGAACTTATGTGATACTTTTATTTTCATGTCAATTTTTTTTCTAATGTTTCTAAATTGATTGCATAAATATATTGATACCTTAGATTCCTTGGGTCAAATAAGCATGGATTATCTCTATCAACTAGGGGTCAGAAATGGACCCTAACTGAGTTAGAACTGACTTAAACTCGAAAAATTAATATTAAAAATTGAATTCGTATCCAATGTCCTATACATATGTCCTAACTAAAGGGCGGGGTTATTGGTTATTGCCTATGGCAATCTCTTTATTCCAATTGTTTCTAGTCTCTTATTGGGATTTTTCATTCTTTAAGGTGTATTCTTCTTTTTTTTTGTTTTGTTCTTAATTATTTTATTTTAAATTTCACAATAAAAAAAATGTTCTATTATAAAAATGTGTCGTATTATTTTTAGGTGGTTTTACAGCTAAAATTCCCAGGGTATTTAAAACGGTCTGTGGTCTAGAAGAGACAGTCCCCGAGAATGTTCTCGGAGACGGTTCCGAGAAGGCTCGGAGACAGTCCCCGAGAATGTTCTCGGAGACGGTTCCGAGAAGGCTCGGAGACGGTCCCCGAGAATGATCTCGGAGACAGTTCCCGAGACCGATCTTGGAGCAATCTCGAGCACCAGCAATCGACGCTACGGTGCGGACGTAGACTGTCCCGTAGCAGTCTCCGAACGGTCTCCTAGGTGTCTCCGATATCATTTTTTGGGATCCGAGACAGGACGATACAATCTCGTTCCTAGATCTCGGAGATGGTTCCGAGACTGTTTTTTGTTTAAGGGGCTGAAGTTCACGTCTCATATTCACAATATCAGAGCTAAAGCTCTTCAAATGTATGGATTTTTAATGAGACACTGCAGGGAGTTCTCGAATGTGACAACATTTAAGGTCCTATACTTTGCGTATGTCAGGTCAGTGTTAGAGTACGCGTCTGTTGTGTGGTCACCGCATTATGAATACCAAAAACATCTTCTTGAATCGGTGCAGCATAGATTTTTAAGATTTTTAGCATATAAAATAAATAAAGAATTTATTACAAAAACTCAATATAATACAATAGAAATATCTCATAACATTTTAAATCTTGAATCCAGAAGACAAATATATGACCTTACATTTCTCCACAAAATCATAAATAACAAAATCTATGCACCTGATCTCCTCAGTGAAATTCAATTTAAAATTCCTTCAAGAAAAACAAGAAATCAAGTCATCTTTAATTTAAGAAAATGTAGCTCAAATATCACTGAATATGCAACAGTACATAGATGTGAAAAGTTGTGGAACCTGGCCGGTGGTGTTGGAGGTGTGGATATATTTTGCAATAATTCTAATAAAATACTACAATTATTAGAATCAGGCAATTTACCGTTTACCATTTAGTTTATTTAGCTTTTAGCTTGTAAGTTAGCATATAATTAGTTTTATATTAGTTGTAAGTTTTAATAATGTAATCCCGCGTTTTATAAAATGGACACGCAAGTTCGTAAATTCAATTTAAAAAAAAAAAATAATAATATCGCTTCTTCCCATCAGTGGGGAGGCAATACGTTTTTTTTTTTTTTTTTTAAGCTTTATTAGGAGGACAAAGTACAGGTAACAGTATAAAATTAAGAAAAGATATACGAAAAGATATAACAGTATACGTTGATGGTTAAGCTACAACACAGTCCACAAGTGTAGATTCTCTCTCTCTCTTTTTCTCTCTCTCTTTCTCTCTCTCTCTCTCTCTCTCTCTCTTTCTCTCTCTCTCTCTTTTTATCTCTCTCTTCCTCCCTCGTTCTCTTTCTCTCTCTTTCGTTCTTTTTTTCTCTCTACCTCTGTCTCTATTTTTTATCTCTCTATCTATCAAAAACTATTTTTCATTTATGAACCTTTCACCTGTAAATTAGAGGGGATTCATTTTAAAAAAATAATCGATTTTCGAAAATCAGTCGAAATTTCACCATTGGTGGCTACAACAATTGAATAGTTGTCTAGAAGAACCACCTATGTGTTTTAAGGGCACTTTTCAGTAGGGTACTTTTAGTAATACCATTAAACTTAAATTAGAGGAATGACAGATAGCCTTTTTAAAAATGTTTATTTCGAAAGTTCACAAATATTTATTAAGGGTTAAATAATAATAATAATACAAAAGAAATCGATATTTCGAAGGATAAAATAACATACGTGATTAACGATTAATCAACGATTGATTAATTAATTGAATAGATTAATAATAATTATAAAAGAAATTAACTTGTGAAATAACTTCTCTAAATATGATGAACTTAATAGAAATACGTAATAATCTGCACGATGCAGAAGAACAAATAAATATGCAGGTGATCTGCACTAGATCAGGAATTAGCTCAGACTGACTGGCCTGACAGGCTAGTGCGTACATCAGCGGAGAACAATGGAGTTGGTTCTGCTGACTCAGTTGTTATGTCGCACATAACTCGTCCCCCCTAAGTGTGAAAGATGGGCGAAATAGAAGTGGGTAAATTTTGACCATCTGAAACTGGATGTTTGTGGTCTTCAGCAACATTAGAATTAGTAATATTAATTTTTCTTAGAGAAGTTATTTGCTTTAGTTTTACTAAGCCTAAGTGGGTCATCCACCCTAAAATAGAAATAATAAAATAAAATAGAAATACTGAAAACTTAAAATTACTTGGAGGTGGGCTATCCTTTTCAACGGGTTCAATTTGATGTAAATTTATACTATCTAATTGTAAGTTTTTAAGAACCATTTTTGATTTGGGCACATTGATTGTGCTGGAGTTTATGTGGACATTGTTTAAAATGAATGGTTTGCCTAGTGACTTTTGTATGAATTTGATTTTCTCATTTCTAAATATTAAGTCACATTCTGAGTCTTCAATTAGGAAGACTCCTAGTAGTTTTTTGATTTCAGTCTCTTTAGCACACTGAAATTTAATGTTTTCCTCTGATGAAAACACTGCCAAGTATTGGTTTATTTCGGATACTATTTCTAAATGATTTTCAGGTATGTCTAGTTTTAAATGTTGGCAATGATTCGCTTCCTCGTTCTGCAGGATTTCTTTGCCGCATGGATCTCCATTGTTATTGATGGTGAAACTGGAGCACTGAAACACTTTGCCTGGGGTACATTGATTATTCAGAGATTTCACAATATCTTTTGACTTTAGAAAATATCTATAGTTAGGTAAAAGTGTAACATAACCCTCTGTTGTTTTAGAAGGTATTGACATGAGATAAAATAGGTCAAAGTTGGTTTCAAAATTAATTGGCAATGAAAGAAAATATATAATTTTATTTTTGTCTATCTTACAGTTGACTTGTATTAATTTTTGAAAATCTGGTAAGTTTTCGAATTTTAGTTCATAGGGAAGTTGCTCTTCATAATATAATGATATTTTTTCCAATTCTGTGTATAGTTCACTAGCTTTCAGGATGCTAGGATGAAAGGTATGTAGGGCACAGAATGTTAATGAATTTTCAATTTCCTGTAGAATACTTAATATTGAATTGTAAAATATGATCAGTTGATTATAAAGATCCTTAGTAAAAAGGACATTAGGTAATTGAATTTCCTGTTCAATAATAGTTGTTAATTGCATAATACGTGACTTGAGAATTAATTCGTTATGTTGAACATTATTTAGTGTTTGGTTAAATTTATCTATTGTGTTAGAATTTAATGTATATTGCATCTCAAGTTGTTTCTGTAGAGTATTTTGTTTTAAGTGTAAATTTTCAATAATCTTATTGATTCTTTGTCCATCATTGTCATCTAAGTTGCCAGTAAGTGTTTTAATAACTGTACCGAGTCCGTTCATCAAGCCTCGTTTGGTTCGTTTGGTATGTATGGGGTAAATTCCATCAAGTTTGTCAGTTATTGTGTTTTGTAGATGTTTAACGACTTTGTTATAGTTGTCTAGTTCTTTTGTGTAGAAGGTTTTGTTTGACGTAATATCGTTTAAAGTTTTGTATTGGGTCTCTAGGTCTTGAAGTTCTTCTATCAGTGGTTTGCTCTAGCGATAGTTTTCTCTTTATTTTGCATTATTTTGTCATGTATTGTTTCATACAGTAACTTAGTTTTAGATTTGTGTGAGTTTATGTAGTCATTCATGAGATGGTGTTCTATGTCTATGTCGAGTGGTGATCTGTTTGCTGTGTGTCCTGATATTAATTCGTATGGTGTGATTTGTGTAACAGAATGTTGTGTGTTATTGTATGCAATTACAGCGTATGTTACCTTGGTGGCTATTGTGTCATCTCTGTATTCTTTTTGATTATGTAGAAGTCGGATGTGTTCGATTAGTGTCGAATGGAATCGTTCAATACATCCATTAGATTCAGGGTGCTGTGATGTGGTAAAGTGAATTTCAATTTTGTGTAATTTGAGTAGTTCTTGGACTGAACAGTTTTTGAACTCTCCACCATTGTCTGAAATTATTGTCTGTGGTATTCCATGGTGTGCAAAAAAAATTATGAGATTTTTGACTACTTCGATTGCTTGGGCGGAAAAGAGAGAATACGCTTGTGCGTATTTAGAGAATGAATCGATGATAGTCAGGAACTTGCTTCTTTCAAGGGTAATGGTATCAATATGCAAGATTTGGAAGGGTTTGGTTGCTGTGGGTGTGACGTTGTAGTTTAGTTTCAAAGGTTTTCTATCATACTTTGTAGCTTGACAGAGTTCACACTGGTTAATGTAATCTTGCACAGTATTTTTCAGGCTAGGCCAGTAGTAGTGTTTCCTCAATCGCTGTTCGACCTCATTGATCCCACGATGGTTGGTAATTCCTTCGTGTTCCTTTTTCACTAGCTCTATTTGGTCTGGGTGTTTTGTAACGTCTGTGAGCATTTCTGTACATTTGATCATTTTTATTTCGGAATTTTTGAAGTATTGTTGAAGGACAGTTGAAAATTTTTCATAAAGAGGTGCTTTGAAGTACAGATGATATATTTTCTTCGGAGCAATGCATTGTTTAATAAATTGTATAATATCATTTTCCCAATTATTTTGAGATATTTGAATAGTTACTCTTTGTTTTGTTTGAAAAAGAAGCTTCACCTTTGGTACTGCCGGTGAATAGAGAACTTCCTCTATAATAACTTGAAGTTTTCCTTGGTTGACTGGTCCTTCTTTAATAGGTATCCCTATTAGTGGATTTTCTAAATTTGAATGAATTGTTGTACCAAAAGACTCGTTGTCGTCATCATCAGGAAGGATGCTGGCGTCTTCTGGATTTGCTGGAGAGCTTGGAGATATATCGGCTCGAACCAGGTGATCGAATGTTATGTCAGGAATTGTATTTTCTTCTTCTGCCTGACTGGTGTTGGTAGTGTGATCTTGTTCCGAAAAAATTTGGTCGGTAGATACCTCGGTATCATCAAATTGGAAACCTTCTAAGGTTTGTCTAATTAACTCGTCAATTTCCCTCATGTTTGCGGCTATGTCAAGAGGTGGCTCTGCAATGTTTGAGGTCGTATCTGTTTCTTTAGGGAGTACAGGTTGGATTGAATTAGTGTTTAATTCTATTCGCGATAAGCAGTCTGCATTTGAATTCTGACAGCCCTTTTTGTAGACAATATCATATTCAAACTCTTCTAGTTTGAGTCTCCATCGTACCAGTTTGGAGCTAGGCTCTTTTAGAGAAAAGAGCCATTGCAGAGGTTTGTGATCTGTTACAATGGTGAATCTCCTTCCGTAGAGATAGGGCCGAAAATATCGGACGGCCCACACAATTGCCAGCAGCTCTTTTTCAATTGTGCTATAATTTTGTTCGCTTATGTTGAGTGTTCGACTCGCGTAGGCTACCGGAAGATCATTTCCGATTTTTCCTTGTGACAGGATGGCGCCAATCGCGAAGTTGCTTGCGTCCGTTGTTAGTAGGAAGGGTTGTGTAAAGTCCGGATATTGGAGGATAGGATCATTAGTTAATATGTTCTTGCATAATTCGAAGCACTCACGGTAGTCTGAGTCTTCTATATTTATTACTGCTCCCTTTTTTAGTCGTTTGGTAAACGGTTTAGTGATTCTAGCGAAATCTTTGATAAATTTTCGGTAATATCCGAGCATTCCGAGGAAGCCCTTAATTTGTTTGGAGGTTTTGGGAATAGGGAATTTCTTGATGGCGGCAATTTTTGCTGGATTTGGTCGAACTCCGTCGGGTGTTATAATGTGACCCAGGAAAGCTACTTCTTTCTTCAAAAATTCACTTTTATCGAGTTGGATTTTGAAATTGGCAGATCGAAGTCTGTCAAATACTAGTTTTAAATTAGTAATGTGTTCTTGAAGGCTGGTTGAGAATATGACTATATCATCCATGTACACGAGGCATACGGAATTTATGAGTCCTCGTAATAAGTCATCCATGACTCTCTGGAAGGTCGCTGGAGCATTTTTTAAACCAAAGGGCATTCTTGTGAACTCGTAATGCCCTCTTTCTGTGTTGAATGCGGTTTTCTGGGTGCTATCTTTTTCAATTTCGATTTGATGGAAGCCTGATGCCAGATCGAGAGTAGTGAAGTACTGGCATCGTCCTAATTTGTCGAGGAGATCTGTAATGTTGGGTAGAGGATACCGGTCTCCAACGGTTTTTTCATTTAATTTTCTGTAATCAACCACTATCCGCCATTTTTGTTTTCCTGATGCGTCAGCTTTTTTCGGTACAATCCAGATTGGTGACGACCATGGTGAGCGTGAGGGTTTAATGATTCCTTGTGTTAGCATTTTCTGGACTTGTTGCTGGACTTCAGTTCTATGTACTTCAGGGTATCTATAAGATTTGGTATAGATTGGCAGGTCATCGGTTGTCTTGATAGCATGTTTTATTTTATTTGTAAACGTGAGTTGCTCTCCTTCGAAATGAAAAATATCGCTATACTGTTGTAATATTGTACAAACGGCGAATTTTTCCTCGTCATTCATATGATCCATTCTGATTAGATCGAGTAATTTTTCACTAGAATTGTTATCAGTGTTGCCAGATAAATTGTTAATATTGACGGGTCCTATTTTGTCAAAAAATCTTTCAAGAGGTCCTGCTTTTAAGGTTTCAAGAGGAATTTGAAGTTGTTTTTTCTGTTGGATTTATAATTGCACAAATACCACAATAATTTTCTACTTTTATTATTCCTTCGGGAATATACGCGGCTCCTATATTGAATCGCTGGAGTAATGCATCTCCATTTTCGATATTGTTCACTTCGATTTTAACAATTTGTTCCTCGCGTGGTAGTAATACGATATTGTTGGTGGTGGTTGATATATTTCGGTAGTGTAACGGAATTTTGCTTGTGGGCGTTTCGAGCACGTTATTTATTAGGTCAACTCTCATTCCTGATAAGTTGTCTAAGCCTAGAAGGCAATCAAAATAATCATGAAACTGGAAAAGGTGTAATTTCATACTGCCTTTTTTATTGAATATGTGTGGGAATGGAATTGTTATGCTATATTTTTCAACTGTAGTGCCGTGTGCTGTGCGTGTGGTGAATGGATCGTTTTTTATTTTGTTATGATAGTATTTGTCGGCTACGTTTGGGAGTATAAAGGAGTTAGTGCTCCCTGTGTCTATGAGTACCTTTAGGTTGTTCTCTGGTAGTATAATGTATGGTAGCTGACAAGGTGTGATTGTTACATTCATTAGTTCGAAGTGTTGTCCGAGGCTCCGATCCAAAAATTTGGGTCGAGCTCTTCTTGTAAGTCAGTATTATTTTGTTCAGTGTCAGTGAGGTACTCTTCCATCGTTTCTTCATTTAAAGGTTCCTGACCGTCTTCAATGTTGTGAAAGTTGTTGGTTCTCATAGTGTTTCTTGTTGAAATACTCATAGGGGTTGGGGTAGGTAGTCTAGTCTGAGCAGATGTGCTCGTGCCTACTTGACCACGGAATGTGTTCTGTTGTGAATTTTGATAATTATTGTTAGACCTTAGATGTGGTGGAACATACGTGGGAGTTTTAAACCCGGTATTTCCTTGAGGTTGTTGTACCATTGTTTTTTGAATTGGCTGAGGGGTTTTTCCCCAAGAGGAGGACTGTCCTCCTGAAAATTTTCCGGTATTTGATTTACCGCCGTTGTTTGTTCTGTTAAAATTTTGTTTGAACGAAGTTTCTAATTGAAAATCGTTCGTCATCATGTTGAGTGCAGAGTTTAGTGTTTCTGGGTCTCTTGTTCTCAACAATGGACCCAAGGGTTCTCTGAGGCCTCTCAAAAGAACTCTCAATGCCAATTTGTTTACAAATTGTGTCATACAATCGTGATGGGATGCCAACACATGATTTGCAATGTAGGTTAATTGTAAGTTCAAATTATTATTTATTCTATGGTAAAAGTCAAAGGGATTTTCATTTGCAAACTGTTTCATCAAAGACATTTCAATTGTATGGGTGAAAATGTCTCTCTTGTCTGCGTATGTTTCCAAGAGTGCATTTTTTAAATCAGTCCAATTTTTAATAATTCTGTTTGAAATTTGGTTTTGTGCTACCCCTTTTACTTTAGAGAGCAAGCTACCAATTAAATATTCATTTTGGAAGTCATCGGGATCTTCCGTGTTGTAGAATTTATTAACCAATTTTTGTCCTAGTTCTAGGAATCTTGGTAATTGTTCCTGGTCCCCATGAAATTCAGGGACCATCTGAAAGTATTCCTTTTGTAATACTGGTGGTGCCATCTTTGCACAAAAAAATAGTATGAAATGAAGAAGAAAAAGATTTGCAATAATATAGGTTAAGGGAAAAATTTACGAATGAGCAAGCAAAATTGCTTACGATATGACGAGCATGGGAAGGACGAACATTTGTGTCAGGTTGGCTAGCTAGGAAGAAAATGAAATGTCTCGTCGCGCCGCGCCGTGAGGTCTGCTAAGAATCTCCTTGCGTGCTGTCTCGAGTTGAATGCAGGATCTCTGTGAGCTGTCTGCTGTGTCCAATCCTTGCCAGAAAAGTCCAATGATGTAGTACAGAATCCAGAAGAATCCAATGCTCGTATGATCCAATAAGTGATCCAGTAGGGTAGGGTAATCCAATTAGCACAATTCACTAAATTCTTGTGTAATTATTTTTTTGAACAGATATTTTTATTTATTTAAATAATTGAAGTTTTAGTCTGTCACCGGAAATTGGAGGTGAAGAATGTCACTTAGAAGAAGATCCAGCACTATAAATAATGTTCCTTTATTTGATAGTGGGACTTATAAAAATTTCAAAGTTTTTTTTTTTTTTTTTTTTTGGGTTCTACTTTTGTGTATTTCACGAAAAATGCCGCAAAAGTCCACAAAATCCTACCGACTGCGCCACTTAAATTAGAGGAATGACAGATAGCCTTTTTAAAAATGTTTATTTCGAAAGTTCACAAATATTTATTAAGGGTTAAATAATAATAATAATACAAAAGAAATCGATATTTCGAAGGATAAAATAACATACGTGATTAACGATTAATCAACGATTGATTAATTAATTGAATAGATTAATAATAATTATAAAAGAAATTAACTTGTGAAATAACTTCTCTAAATATGATGAACTTAATAGAAATACGTAATAATCTGCACGATGCAGAAGAACAAATAAATATGCAGGTGATCTGCACTAGATCAGGAATTAGCTCAGACTGACTGGCCTGACAGGCTAGTGCGTACATCAGCGGAGAACAATGGAGTTGGTTCTGCTGACTCAGTTGTTATGTCGCACATAACTTTAATGCAGCACTTTTAGTAATACTCTTTTCAGTAGGGTATTTTTAGTAATACCACTACGCGCAACTACCTTCTTATCCTATGCCCCAACGTGGCGAGACTGATTTTAGTTCAACAAGTGCACATATGTGGTTTTACATGACATTTCTTCTGCTCTGTTTTGACGAAAAAATACAAATAAAAAAGAGTAGGAACAAAAATTTTGTATGCTGACTTCTCTAGTGATTCAAGACTTACACATTGGTTCCATTTTTGAAATAAAAAAAAAATCGAAATTTTCACATAGGTGGTTCTTCTAGACAACAATACAATTGGTTTTTCGTAAAATTGAACGTGATTACCCTACCTTTGATTTGTGTAGGGTAAACTCTCATACATTTTTTGAAACGTCTAGCCATTGAGCCAAAACTACAGACACCGACAAAAAGCGGTCAAATATCCGCCGGTGGCGGTTATACTATACCTACTAGTATTTTCTCTACACAAGGAGCCTACATACCAAATTTCAAGTCAATAGCTATAAGCGTTCTTGAGTTATCTATTTCACAGAATTTCCCATGGTTTCAAACACAATGGCAATGACGTCACAATGTTTTTACCTACTCTGTTATCTCGGTTCCCACAATACCTTTTCATGGGTTCAAATGAATCATGAGATAGGCTCACAAATCATTAGGATATAAAGCAGGCCTAAGCTCTGAGAGCTTCAGTTCTGTTCGGTTTCTCAGAGAGTTAACATCGTCTCTCTGCTTGTCGGTCCATTTTTTTTTTCTTTGTCAAGTTACCTATGTTTTAAAATATGTGAAAAAAAAATATAATTAATGAGAGCTTTAGTTCTGTTCGGTTTCTCAGAGAGTTAATATCGTATCTCTGCTTGTCGGTCCAATTTTTTTTTCTTTGTCAAGTTACCTGTGTTTTAAAATATGTGAAAAAAAAAATCAAATTAATTTTTCTTAGATGTACCTACCTAATTGTGAAGTGTTTTTTCGTTTAAATTGCAGACGACCGAGAAGGAGAATAGGGTGAGTGTTTTTATGCATGCATAGCTACTTAAATTATTTATTATCATTTACTTAAAGTGATACCACTGAGTGCAAAATTTTGTTGCGGAACCTTGGGCAACATTTTGAATTTTAAATAACGTTGCGTACTCAATGTTTCATGATTATCCATGAACCGTTGCGCAACGTTGCGAGACTAAGGGCAAAATTAACAGACAAATTCTATCACTCAAGTCATTGCTAAGCGTCGGATTTCCCTATCTTACACAGTACGAAATCGGTGACTTAGCGAAACAGAGGTATTACAAAAAAGTCTATTAATTTCGCCCTAATAGACGTTTTTGTAATACCTCTGTGGCGCCAAGTCACAGATTTCGTACTGTGTAAGACAGGGAAAACCGATGCTTAGCAATGACTTGTGATGTAGAATTTGTCTATTAATTTCGCCCTTAATTTTGCACTCAGTGAGATCCCGGTTTTAATAAGACTAAAATTTTCTCTATACCAAGGTATTTTTTTTTTATCATATCCTTATTTTATCGTCTCCCTTTATGGTACTTTTTCCATATTCCCCTTTCCCTTAGTTTAACCTTTTCCTACGTATATTTTTTTCTTCTACTCATTTTCTTCTCAATTTTCTCTTCTCTTATGGCTTGAAATTTCTATTTTTCTCTCTTCTAATACAGTTTTAAATCAAAGGTCAATCCTTTGATTTAAATCCAATATCCAATATCCAGTGGCTACACTGGCTACCTAATAGTTTTGAGTTGGTAGGTTTTTCTTCGATTTTTTTTATATTTTTTTATTAAAACCTCTGAACCTCAACCATTTTCTTTCTCTATTGTCTGTCCTATTTTAATTTCATTAATTAACCGAACACAGTGAGTGAGCGAAGGGAGCTCACAAAGTGAGGTTCTATTTTAACTTGCATACTGGACGATTTGGCTTTCGTTTGTCTGTCTGTGTGTCTGTCCGTTCCGCGATAACTCCCGACCGGATTCTTCAAAATTGATGAAATTTTGTATACATGTTCATGGGGCACCTAGAATTTTTTGGGTCGTATTAGGCCACTCGGGGCCAAATGAGGGCCGTTTTGGTGAAGATTAAAAACAATGTTTTCTATTTTTATTGAATAAAGCAAGGCTCTTGAAATTTTGTACGAGTCGTTAAGAAAATATATTGGAAATCATTTGTGATCGTGAAAGCTAAGGGGGCCGCACTGTGGTAAAAAATCGAAAATAGGCCAAAAAAAAGGGCGAGTGGGAGTATTGAATGAAAGGTCTCGATATCCTCATGCTTGATTGAAGATTTATAATAGTGGAATCGGTGTGAGGTTTACAGTACCACTAGTTAAATAATTATTTTTTCAATCACACATTATCTGTCCTTTCCTTTATCACCTGTATTATCTATACCTTACACTCTGCCGCTCTTCTCTATTCTTTTATTTTTTTCATCAATTATCTCTCTCCCATTCTATTTCTATTCTCTGTTTTTTTTCATCAATTATCTTTCAAATGCTTCTTTTCTCATCTCTGTCCTTTTCTCTTTTCATCGATTACTATCCATCACTTTTTCTCTTTCTCCCTTGTTCTATTTCTTTATTTTCTACTTTCCTTATCTTATAGAAAGGAAAGTAACGGAATCGTCCAAAAAAATTATATCACGTACATTCTCTTTTTCTATTCTCTGTACCATTATTTTTTAATTAATTCTTTCTCATCCACTCTCTCCCTCTGTTTTCCTCTCTCCTTCTCTTCATCAATTAGCTATCGCCTATTATCTTTCTCTATTCTATTTTTATCAATGGTAATATTTTACCTGTTCTCTATCCATCTCCCTTGTTCTACTCTCTATCTTTTTTTTCTATCCCCTTTTCTATTATTCTGTTATCTGTCCCTTTCACTTCTCATTGATCATCTCCTATCTATTCTCAATCTCCCTTGTCCTTTGCTCAATCATACATCCCATAGATTTTCTTTATTTATCTTCTATTCTTTTCGCTTTTTATCAGCCTTTACTCCCTTGTTCTTTGCTCAATAATTATCCATCCCATAGATTCTTTCTTTTTTATTTCCTATTCTTTTCACTTTTATCAGCCTTTTCTCCCTTGTCCTTTGCTCGGTTATCCATCCCATAGATTCTCTTTATTTATTTTCTATTCTTTTCGCTTTTTATCAGGCTTTTCTCCCTTGTTCTTTGCTCAATTATTCATCCCATAGATTCATTTTATTTATCTTCTATTCTTTTCGCTTTTTATCAGCCTTTACTCCTTGTTCTTTGCTCAATTATCCATCCCATAGATTCTCTGTATTTATTTTCTATTATTTTCGCTTTTTATCAGCCTTTTCTCCCTTGTCCTTTTCTCAATTATCCATCTCATAGATTCTTTTTATTTATTTTCTATCCATCCCATAGATTCTTTTTATTTATTTTCTATTCTTTTCACTTTTTATCAGCCTTTACTGCCTTGTTCTTTGCTCAATTATCCATCACATAGATTCATTTTATTTATCTTTTATTCTTTTCGCTTTTTATCAGCCTTTTCTCCCTTGTTCTTTGCTCAATTATCCATCCCATAGATTCTCTGTATTTATTTTCTATTCTTTTCGCTTTTTATCAGCCTTTTCTTCCTTGTCCTTTGCTCAATTATCCATCCAATAGATTCTCTTTATTTAGTTTCTATTTTCGCTTTTTATCAGCTCTTTCTACCTTATCCTTTGCTCAATAATTATCCATCTCATAGATTCTTTTTAATTATTTTCTATTCTTTCCGCTTTTTATCAGCCTTTTCTCCCTTGTCATTTTCTCAATTATCCATCTCATAGATTCTTTTTATTTATTTTCTATTCTTTTCGCTTTTTATCAGACTTTTCTCCCTTGTCCTTTGCTCAATTATCCAACCCATAGATTCTTTTTATTTATTTTCTATTCTTTTCGCTTTTTATCAGCTCTTTCTCCCTTGTCCTTTGCTCAATTATCAATCCCATAGATTCTTTTTTTATTTTCTTTTCTTTTCGCTTTTTATCAGCTCTTTCTCCCTTGTCCTTTGCTCAATTATTCATCCCATAGATTCATTTTATTTATCTTCTATTCTTTTCGCTTTTTATCAGCCTTTACTCCCTTGTTCTTTGCTCAATTATCCATCCCATAGATTCTCTGTATTTATTTCTATTATTTTCGCTTTTTATCAGCCTTTTCTCCCTTGTCCTTTTCTCAATTATCCATCTCATAGATTCTTTTTATTTATTTTCTATCCATCCCATAGATTCTTTTTATTTATTTTCTATTCTTTTCACTTTTTATCAGCCTTTACTGCCTTGTTCTTTGCTCAATTATCCATCACATAGATTCATTTTATTTATCTTTTATTCTTTTCGCTTTTTATCAGCCTTTTCTCCCTTGTTCTTTGCTCAATTATCCATCCCATAGATTCTCTGTATTTATTTTCTATTCTTTTCGCTTTTTATCAGCCTTTTCTTCCTTGTCCTTTGCTCAATTATCCATCCAATAGATTCTCTTTATTTAGTTTCTATTTTCGCTTTTTATCAGCTCTTTCTACCTTATCCTTTGCTCAATAATTATCCATCTCATAGATTCTTTTTAATTATTTTCTATTCTTTCCGCTTTTTATCAGCCTTTTCTCCCTTGTCATTTTCTCAATTATCCATCTCATAGATTCTTTTTATTTATTTTCTATTCTTTTCGCTTTTTTATCAGACTTTTCTCCCTTGTCCTTTGCTCAATTATCCAACCCATAGATTCTTTTTATTTATTTTCTATTCTTTTCGCTTTTTATCAGCTCTTTCTCCCTTGTCCTTTGCTCAATTATCAATCCCATAGATTCTTTTTATTTTCTTTTCTTTTCGCTTTTTATCAGCTCTTTCTCCCTTGTCCTTTGCTCAATTATCCATCCCATAGATTCTTTTTATTTATTTTCTATGTTTTTCACTTTTATCAGCCTTTTCTCCCTTGTCCTTTGCTCAATTATCCATCGTATAGTTTCTCTTTATTTATTTCCAACAAAAAATATTCTCGTACATATTGGTTGATCTGATGTGGTTTTCAAGATAACCGCAGTTTTTGAAGTATCACTATAAAATCAGAGGTAGTTTCAGTGAAACTGAGGATACCACATGACTACCGTACACCGGTAGTCAAGTGGTTAACGCGCCGCTAGTCTCATAATTCAGGTAGCGTCCTCCGTTGGTTCGAATCCCACCCAGTGCATGAATTTTTTTCTCATTAAATTGAGTTTGTGACCACATAATAATAAGACTGAGAGGGTAAGGAGGTAGTAAATGCTTTAAGTTACTTTTACGTTACCGCCTGGTGGTTACCTTTCACTAAGGAGTGTTATTATTATTAAATAACTTTTTTACTTATCATGTACAGAAAGGGTTCAACTTTTTTGCAATCAACGCAAACCTCATTAAAAATCATTATTAATCAGAAGAAAAAAATTGCCAAAGGTCCTTAATATCTCTTTTAACATTACTGATCCACACTAGCTTTAGTAATTGCCGTTTTTCCGCCGCACTTTTCTCCAAATATCGCTCAGATGGAAATATCTCACTCTACAGTAAAAAAAATGTGTTTCCTAATACATGACATCAAAATCATTGAAACCGCAGAAAAAATACAGGATAGGTATAAACGTTGCATTTTACTACATGGTCAATTGGTCATATACGACTGGAATTTAACTAAACATTCGGTAACTAACCACACTATCGTGTAAATGGACGTTCTTCTGGGTATTCCCCCCTCAACTCAGGCTGGGTATCTCTGTAGTTTAAAGACCATGTAGTTTAGAAGCAATGTTGGACCCAAACAAATATAAAAAAATAGAGGTTTAGTATGTTGATAGAAATTATAGCAATTATAGCGAATACCAGACCGTTCTTAGGTTGGTTATCTTCACCCGGCCTGATTTGGGTTGGGAAAAGCCAGCATTACAGCAGAAGGTCCACTGTCACGATAAAAGGATTATTGACCATTCTGTTTTCGAATCCATCTATGGTCATTAGACTTTCTGCTGGCTCTTTACGACTCAACTCAGGCTAGGTGAGGATAATTTGAGTGACTTCTTGTTTTTGAGTTCTTGTTGAATAAAATATTAAAATTGAACCCAAACATATTATTTTAAAGAGTTTCAATAAGTTAGTGGACTTTAAAGCGCATCACGTTTTCTGACCTATCCTGTATTTTTTCTACGGTTTAGCTGCGCGCGCTGGTCGGATTTCCATGATTTGAAAGTCATGTACCTATTAGGAAACACTACAGACTTGTTTTACTAGAGTGCCAGATTTCCATCGGAGCAAAATTTTGGCAAATCAAGAGGAATGTGGAACGGATGTTCTATTTTGTGATTTTCCTTTTTTTTGGATGATTTGGTGCTTTTGCATTCTTAGTTTTTTTTCAGAACTAATGTAAAGATGTCATGGTTGATCCTGCAGTTAGTACACCCAGCCTATCCAAATCTCCCAGCCCAACCCATTCAGACTACCCATATTCCCGCACACCCACCAAGTTATTTTTTGTAAGTAGTTGTTGATTTTTGTGATTTTCCTTCTTTTTTTATGATATTGTTGTGTTGCGTATTAATTATTATTTTTCAGCTCTAAGTCAGGTTTTGAGTATGATAAACAACAGATATTATACAAGCGATTAAGCATGATTTTTTTGCATGATTGTAAAAATTTATTTTTTCAATTTGCATGCATGTTGTGGTTTTCCTCTTTCCCATAATTATGTACTGTTGCATTCTTAGTTTTTTTGTTTCGCATGCATTTTTTTCTTCTTATGGTGAGGAAAGGTTCGGGTGTAGGGGATGGAGGAGCCCGAGGGTGTTGGGTTGTAGTGTTATGCTACAACCCAACACCCATTTTAAAAGCGATAGTACGAGACAATACTAGTTAAATCGCGTATTATCGCTTTCTTTTTTTTTTTTTTTTTTTTTTTTTGTTCTTTTTTTTGCCTGTTGCATTTTGTGGTTATCTTTTGTTGCACGATTTTTTGTTGCATGCTTCTATGCCTTATAGTAACTTTTTCTTGTAGTTGTTCTATATTGTGGTTTTCCTTTTTCGCATGATTTTATACAGTTGCATTCTCAGTTTTATTGTTTCAGAACTAAATTTTAGTCCAAAAAGCCCACGTAACTAACCCAGCCTTCAACCATACAGCCATACAACAACTAACCCGGTTTACTCAACCTACACAGCCCACCTCGACTAGTCCGACCACCCAGCCCATCTGGACTACCTAGAACATCCAGCTCACGTACAAACCCAGTCACCCCGACCATCCTGTGCACCAAGTCAACCCAGCTCAACTCAACCAGACCATCCAGCCCAATAAGTTATCTCTGAAGTTACAGTATGTATTGAATTGATATGAAAGGTTTTTATTTATTTATTTTAACTCCTCTTTTAGCTTTTAATTTATTAATTGTTTCTTGTGTGTATTTTATTTTGTGATTTCCCTTCTTTTTTATGATATTGTTGTGTTGCATATTAATTATTATTTTCAGTTCCAAGTCAGGTTTTGAGTAAGATAACCAACAGGTACTATACAAGCGATCAGGTGTCAAATATTAAGTACCGATAAACAACAGATACTATACAAGCGATCAGGTGTCAGATATTAAATGAGATAAACAACAGCGTTACAAGCGATCAAGTGTAAGGTATTAGGTGCGATAGACAACAGATACTATACAAGCGATCAGGTGTCAGGTATTAAGTGAGATAAACAACAGATACTATACAAGCGATCAAGTGTCAGATATTAAGTACCGATAAACAACAGTTACTATACAAGCGATCAAGTGTCAGGTATTAAGTGCGATAAACAACAGATACTGTACGAGCGATCAGGTGTCAGATATTAAGTGAGATAAACAACAGATACTATACAAGCGATCAAGTGTCAGATATTAAGTGCGATAAACAACAGATACTATACAAGCAATCAGGTGTCAGGTATTAAGTGAGATAAACAACAGATACTATACCAGCGATCAGGTGTCAGATATTAAGTGCGATAAACAACAGATACTATACAAGCGATCAGGTGTCAGATATTAAGTACCGATAAACAAGAGATACTATACAAGCGATCAAGTGTCAGGTATTAAGTGCGATAAACAACACATACTATACAAGCGATCAGGTGTCAGGTATTAAGTGAGTAAAAACAACAGATACTATACCAGCGATCAGGTGTCAGATATTAAGTGCGATAAACAACAGATACTATACAAGCGATCAGGTGTCAGATATTAAGTACCGATAAACAACAGATACTATACAAGCGATGAAGTGTCAGGTATTAAGTGCGATAAACAACAGATACTATACGAGCGATCAGGTGTCAGATATTAAGTGAGATAAACAACAGATACTACACAACGATCAAGTGTCAGGTATTAAGTACGATAAACAACAGATATGTACAAGCGATCAGGTATCAGGTATTAAGTGCGATATACAACAGATACTATACAAGTGATCAAGTGTCAGATATTAAGTGCGATAAACAACAGATAGTACGCAAGCCATCAGGTGTCAGGTATTAAGTTTGATAAACAACAGATATTATACAAGCGATTAAGCATGATTTTTTTGCATGATTGTACAAATTTATTTTTTCAATTTGCATGCATGTTGTGGTTTTCCTCTTTCACATGATTATGTACTGTTGCATTCTTAGTTTTTTTGTTTCGCATGCATTTTTTTTCTTCTTATGGTGAGGAAAGGTTCGGGTGTAGGGGATGGAGGAGCCCGAGGGTGTTGGGTTGTAGTGTTATGCTACAACCAACACCCATTTTAAAAGCTATAGTACGAGACAATACTAGTTAAATCGCGTATTATCGCTTTCTTTTTTTTTTTTTTTTTTTTTCTTTTTTTTGTCTGTTGCATTTTGTGTTTATATTTTGTTGCATGTTTTTCGTTGCATGCTTCTATTTTTCTCTTCCTTTTACATACTTTTTCTTGTAATTGTTCCATATTGTGGTTTTCCTTTTTCGCATGATTTTATACTGTTGCATTCTTAGTTTTTTGTTTCAGTGCAACCAGATCCACCCTGCCCCGCCAATTTACCAAGCCCACTAGACCACGCAGCCACCGAGTCCACCAAGTCAACCCAACCCGACCAGACAACCCAGCCCTACCCAGCCCAACCGAGAACCTAGCTCACCTAACACCCCAGTCCCACCCGACCATCCCGATGACCAAGACCATTTTTAGACCACCCAGCCTACCACGACCACACAGCCTACCCCGACCACCCAGCCTACCCGACCACCCAGCCCACCCGCCTACCCCGACCACCCTGACCAACCAGCCCACTTCGACCACCCAGCCCACCGAATCAACCCAACCAGACCACCCAACATCACCAATCTACCCAGCTCTACCCGACCACCCTGACCACGCAGCCCACTTCGACCACCCAGCCCACCGAGTCAACCCGACCAGACCACCCAACATCACCAATCTACCCAGCTCTACCCGACCACCCAGCCTACCCCGACCACCCTGACCACCCAGCCCACTCCGACCACCAAGACACCAAGTCAACCCGACCAGACCACCAAGTCAACCCGACCAGACCACCAAGCATCGCCAATCCACCCAGCTCTACACGACCACCCAGCCCACCGAGTTAACCATACCCGACCCGGCCATTCCGCGACCAAGACCAGTCCGACCACCTGGTCCACCAGCCTGTTAAGTTTTAGTATTAATTTTAATATATTGTGCATGTTCGATATTATATGCTTTCGTCACGTTTTTTTTTTTTTTTTTTTTTTTTTTTTTTTTGCAAAATACTAAAAATATTTTTATGCAAGCATTTTACAAGCGATAGTACGAGATAATACTAGTTACATCGCGTATTATCGCTTTTTTGTTTTTTTTTTTTTTTTGCCTGTTGCATTTTGTGTTTATATTTTGTTGCATGATTTTTCGTTGCATGTTTGTTTGTTTTCTCTTCCTTTACATAATTTTTCTCGTAATTGTTCCATATTGCTGTTTTCCTTTTTCGCATGATTTGTTGCTTTTGTATTCTTAGTTTTTTTTGTTTCAGAACTAATGTAAAGATGTCATGGTTGATCCTGCAGTTAGTACACCCAGCCTATCCAAATCTCCCAGCCCAAACCATTCAGTCTACCCATACTCCCGACACAAACCACAAGTATATTTTAGGTACTTGTTGGTTTCTGTGATTTTCTTCTTTTTTATAATATTAGATGCATATTATATTATTTCAGATTAAGTCAGGTTTGAGTAGATAAACAACAGATACTATACAAGCGATCAGGTGTCAGATTTAATAATGATAAACAACAGATACTATACAAGCGAGCAGGTGTCAGATATTAAGTAACGATAAACAACAGATACTATACAAGCGATCAAGTGTCAGGTATTAAGTTGAAAAAACTAACAGGTTATATCAAACAGATCAAGTGTCAGGTATTAACGATATCAAAGCACAAAGATACTTACAGCGATCAGGTTCAGATATTAAGTATGATAAACAACAGATACTATACAAGCATCAAGTGTCAGGATATATTAAATCGATAAACACACATACTTCAGCGATCAGGTGTAAATAAGTAATAGATAAACAACAGATACTATAAAAGCGATCAAGGGTCAGGTATTAAGTGCGATAAACAACAGATACTATACCAGCGATCAGGTGTCAGATATTAAGTGTGTTAACAACAGATACTATACAATCGATCAAGTGTCAGGTATTAAGTGTGATAAACAACGGATACAATACAAGCGATTAAGCATGATTTTTTTGCATGATTATATTATGATTTTATTTTTTCAATTTGCATGCATATTGTGGTTTTCCTCTTTCGCATGATTATGTACTGTTGCATTCTTAATCTTCTTAGGGTGAGGAAAGGTTCGGGTGTAATGCTACAACCCAACACCCATTTTAAAAGCGATAGTACGAGACAATACTAGTTAAATCGCGTATTATCGCTTTCTTTTTTTTTTCTTTTTTTTTGCCTGTTGCATTTTGTGTTTATATTTTGTTGCATGATTTTTCGTTGCATGTTTCTTTGTTTTCTCTTCCTTCCTTTTTCTTGTAATTGTTCCATATTGTGGTTTTCCTTTTTCGCATGATTTTATACTGTTGCATTCTTAGTTTTTTGTTTCAGTCCAACCAGATCCACCCTGCCCCGCCAATTTACCAAGCCCACCTAGACCACGCAGGCACTGAGTCCACCAAGTCAACCCAACCCGACCAAACAACCCAGTCCCACCCGACCCTCCCGATGACCAAGACCAGTTCTCGACCACCCTGAACACCACGATCACACTCCCAGCCTATCCCAACCACCCAACCCACCGATTCAACCCGAGCAGACCAACCAGCATCGCCTATCTACCCAGCTCTACCCGACCACCCTGATCACCCAGCCTACCCCGACCACCCTGACCACCCAACCTACCCCGACCATCCAGCCCACCGAGTCAACCCGAGCAGACCACCAAGCATCGCCAATCTACCCAGCTCTACACGACCACCCAGCCCACCGAGTTAACCCTACCCGACCCGACCATTCCGACGACCAAGACCAGTGCGACCAAGACCAGTCCACCTAGCCTGTTAAGTTTTAGTATTAAGTTTTAATATAATGTGCATGTTCGATATTATTTGATTTCGTCACAGTTTTTTTGCATAGTATTAAAAATGATTTTTATTCAAGCATTTTTCAAGCGATAGTACGAGATAATACTAGTTACATCACGTATTATTGCTTTTCTTAGCTTGTTGCATGTTTTGTTTTCCTTTGTTTTATGTTATCTTCCTAAAATTACTTTTTTCTTTTACTGGTTGTAATTTAGGGTTTTCCTTTATTGTATGTTTTGTACTGTTGCATTCTTAGTCTTTTGTTTCAGAACTGATTTCAGAACATCCAGCCCAAACTCCACCAGAGTCAAACCTACTTAGCTTCACTCTTCACTCAAACTACTTAGCTCACAGAGACCTGTACACCCTGACCACCAAGACATCGCGAAACCACTTCGACCACCTCGACTATCCTGACCACCTCGACTACCCTGACCACCTCGACAACCCTGACCACCTCGACTACCCTGACCACCTCGACAACCCTGACCACCTCGACTACCCTGACCACCTCGACTACCCTAACCACCTCGACTACCCTGACCACCTCGACTACCCTGACCACCTCGACTACCCTGACCACCTCGACTACCCTGACCACCTCGACTACCCTGACCACCTCGACTACCCTGACCACCTCGACTACCCTAACCACCTCGACTACCCTGACAACCCTGACCACCTCGACTACCCTGACAACCCTGACCACCTCGACAACCCTGACCACCTCGACTACCCTGACCACCTCGACAACCCTGACCACCTCGACAACCCTGACCACCTCGACTACCCTAACCATCTTGACCACCCTGACACCCAAACCACCTCGACCACCCTGACCACAGTGACTGACCATACCACCTCGACCGCTCTAACCTGTAAGTTTATTTTTTTCACTTGTTGGCGCCACAAGTTTTTTTCATTTATTTATAAGAAATAGTTTATTACGAAGTGGATTAGGCCTTACAGTATGAATTCTTCTTTTCTAAGTAGATATTCATATTGTTGGGGATACCACTTAGGAAGGTAGAAAAACGGGCTGGAACTCTACCTCTTGGGTGGCCTGGAAACGAGTTCTTTTCTTATTTTAGTAAACTAGCCGTTTGCCCGTGCTTTGCAACGGGACTAAATTTCAAATTTACTAAGGCATGGCCGTACTGCTGGACAGCAATGCCTCTCATAAACAACATAAATAGGTATACTAGATAAGCGATCAGGTGTCAGGTATTGAGTGTTGGCATGATAAATGCTTTGGAAAACCACAATTTGCATGCATATTGTGGTTTCCCTCTTTTGCATGATCATGTACTGTTGCATTTTTAGTTTATTTGTTTCGCATGTATTTTTTTCTTAATAATATATGGTGAGGAAAGGATCGGGTGTAGGGGAAGGAGGAGCCCGAGGGTGTTGGTTTGTAGTGTTATGCTACAACCCAACACCCATTTTAAAAGCGATAGTACGAGACAATACTGGTTAAATCGCGTATTATTGCTTTCTTTTTTTTTTTTCTTTTTTTTTGGCCTGTTGCATTTTGTGGATATAGTTTGTTGCACAATTTTTTGTTGCATGCTATATAACCTTTTTCTTGTAGTTGTTCAATATTGTGGTTTTCCTTTTTCGCATGATTTTTTTCAGTTGCATTGTCAGTTTTATTGTTTCAGAACTTAATTTCACTCCAAACAGCCCACCCAACTTACCTAGCCAACTTCAACCACACATTACAACCAGTCTACTTAACCTACACAGCCCACCTCAACAGGTCCGACCACACAGCCCATCTGGACTACCTAGACCCCGTACACCACCAAGTCAACCCAACTAAACTCAACCAGACCATTAAGTTCTCTGTGAAGTTAAAGTATGTATTGAATTGATATGAAAAGTTTTTATTTATTTATTTTATTTCCTCTTTTACCTTCTAACGCTAAACCCTTAAATACTAAACTTAATAGTAATGCTGTGTAATACTAATTGTGACAAAAAAGTTTGAGTAGTGTTTACGGCAGCTAATTTATTGAAACCTTACCCTTAAATACTAAACTTAATAATAATTGTGATAAAAAAGTATGGGTAGCGTTTACGGCAGCTTAACCCTTAAATACTAAACTTAATACTAATGCTGTGTAATACTAATTGTGACAAAAAAAGTTCAAGTAGCGTTCACGGCAGCTAAACCCTTAAATAACTAAACTTAATACTAATGCTGTGTAATACTAATTGTGACAAAAAAGTTTGAATAGCGTTTATGGCAGCTAATTTATTGAAACCCTACCCTTAAATACTAAACTCAATAATAATGCTGTGTATTAATGATAATGCTGTGTAATAATAATTGTGATAAATACTAAACTTAATAATAAGGCTGTGTAATAATTATTGTGATAATAAGTTACGCTAAACTTAATACTAATGCAGTGTAATACTAATTGTGACAAAAAAGTTTGAGTAGCGTTTACGGCAGCTAATTTATTGAAACCCTACCCTTAAATACTAAACTTAATAATAATGCTGTGTATTAATAATAATGCTGTGTAAAAATAATTGTGATAAATACTAAACTTAATACTAATGCTAATGCTGTGTATTGAAACCCTACCCTTAAATACTAAACTTAATAATAATGCTGTGTATAAATAATAATGCTGTGTAATAATGATTGTGATAAAAAGTTACGCTAAACTTAATACTAATGCTGTGTAATACTAATTGTGACAAAAAAGTTTGAGTAGCGTTTAGGGCAGCTAATTTATTGAAACCCTACCCTTAAATACTAAACTTAATAATAATGCTGTGTAATAATAATTTTGATAAATACTAAACTTAATAATAATGCTGTGTAATAATGATTGTGATAAAAAGTTACGCTAAACTTAATACTAATGCAGTGTAATACTAATTGTGACAAAAAAGTTTGAGTAGCGTTTACGGCAGCTAAACCCTTAAATACTAAACTAAATACTAATGCTAAACTTAATACTAATGCTAATGCTGTGTATTGAAACCCTACTCTTAAATACTAAACTTAATAATAATGCTGTGTATTAATAATAATGCTGTGTAATAATAATTGTGATAAAAAGTTACGCTAAACTTAATACTAATGCTGTGTAATACTAATTGTGACAAAAAAGTTTGAGTAGCGTTTACGGCAGCTAATTTGTTGAAACCCTACCCTTAAATACTAAACATAATAATAATGCTGTATAATAATAATTGTGATAAATACTAAACTTAATAATAATGCTGTGTAATAATGATTGTGATAAAAAGTTACGCTAAACTTAATACTAATGCAGTGTAATACTAATTGTGACAAAAAAGTTTTAGTAGCGTTTACGGCAGCTAATTTATTGAAACCCTACCCTTAAATACTAAACTTAATAATAATGCTGTGTATTAATAATAATGCTGTGTAAAAATAATTGTGATAAATACTAAACTTAATAATAATGCTGTGTAATACTAATTGTGACAAAAAAGTTTGAGTAGCGTTTACGGCAGCTAAACCCTTAAATACTAAACTAAATACTAATGCTAAACTTAATACTAATGCTAATGCTGTGTATTGAAACCCTACCCTTAAATACTAAACTTAATAATAATGCTGTGTATTAATAATTGTGATAAAAAGTTACGCTAAACTTAATACTAATGCTGTGTAATACTAATTGTGACAAAAAGTTTGAGTAGCGTTTACGGCAGCTAATTTATTGAAACCCTACCCTTAAATACTAAACTTAATACTAATGCTGTGTAATACTAATTGTGACAAAAAAAGTTCAAGTAGCGTTCACGGCAGCTAAACCCTTAAATACTAAACTTAATACTAATGGTGTGTAATACTAATTGTGACAAAAAAATTGAGTAGCGTTTACGGCAGCTAATTTATTGAAACCCTACCCTTAAATACTAAACTTAATACTAATGCTGTGTAATACTAATTGTGACAAAAAAAGTTTAAGTAGCGTTCACGGCAGCTAAACCCTTAAATACTAAACTTAATACTAATGGTGTGTAATACTAATTGTGAAAAAAAATTGAGTAGCGTTTACGGCAGCTAATATACTGAAAATCTACCATTAAATACTAAACTTAATACTACTTGTGTGAAATACTAATTGTGACAAAAAAGTTTGAGTATCGTTTACGGCAGCTAATTTATTGAAACCCTACCCTTAAATACTAAACTTAATACTAATGCTGTGTAATATAGGTACTTCTCTAAGATTTTAATTTATTAACTGTTTCTTGTGTATGTTGTATTTTGTGATTTTTCCTTTTTTGCATGATTTGGTACTTTTGTCTTCTTGGTTTTTTTTTATTGTTTCAGAACTAATGTCATGTTTCATCCTGCAGTTAGTACACCCAGCCTATCCAAACCTTTTTGTTTGTACTTGTTGATTTTTGTGATTTTCCTTCGAGGGTTAATAATTATTTTTCAGATCTAAGTCAGGTTTTGAGTATGATAAACAACACGTACTATACAAGCTATAAGATCAGATGTTAAGTGAGATAAACAACAGATACTATACAAGCGATCAGGTGTGAGATATTAAGTAATGATAAACAACAGATACTATACAAGCGATCAGGTGTCAGATATTAAGTAATGATAAACACCAGATACTATACAAGCGATCAGGTGTCAGATATTAAGTACCGATAAACAACAGATACTATACAAGCGATCAAGTGTCAGGTATTAAGTGCGATAAACAACAGATACTATACAAGCGATCAAGTGTCAGGTATTAAGTGTGATTAACAACACATACAAGACAAGCGATCAAGTGTCAGGTATTAAGTGTAATAAAGAACAGATATTATACATGCGATTAAGCATGATTTTTTTGCATGAATGTAAGATTTTATTTTTTCAATTTGCATTCATATTGTGGTTTTCCTCTTTCGCATGATTACCTATGTACTGTTGTTGCATTCTTAGTTTATTTGTTTCGCATGCATTTTTTTTCTTCATATGGTGAGGAAAGGTTCGGGTGTAGGGGATGGAGGAGCCCGAGGGTGTTGGGTTGTAGTGTTATGCTACAACCCAACACCCATTTTATAAGCGATAGTACGAGACAATACTAGTTAAATCGCGTATTATCGCTTTCTTTTTTTTTTTTTCTTTTTTTTTTGCCTGTTGCATTTTGTGTTTATATTTTGTTGCATGATTTTTCGTTGCATGTTTCTTAATTTTCTCTACCTTCCTTTTTTTCTTGTAATTGTTCCATATTGTGGTTTTCCTTTTTCGCATGATTTTATACTGTTGCATTCTTAGTTTTTTGTTTCAGTTCAACCAGATCCACCCAGCCCCGCCAATTTACCAAGCCCACATAGACCACGCAGCCACCGAGTACACCAAGTCAACCCAACCCAACCAGACAACCCAGCCCAACCCGAGAACCCAGCTCGCCTAACCTACCCAGTCCCACCTGACTCTCCCGATGACCAAGACCAGTTCTCGACCACCCTGACCACCACGACCACACAGCCTACCCCGACCACCCAGCCTACCCCGACCACCCAGCCTACCCCGACCACCCAGCCTACCACGACCACCCAGCCTACCACGACCACCCAACCTACCACGACCACCCAACCTACCACGACCACCCAGCCCACCCAGCCTACCCCGACCACCCTGACCAACCAGCCCACTTCGACCACCCAGCCCACCGAATCAACCCGACCAGACCACCCAACATCACCAATCTACCCAGCTCTACCCGACCACCCTGACCACGCAGCCCACTTCGACCACCCAGCCCACCGAGTCAACCCGACCAGACCACCCAACATTACCAATCTACCCAGCTCTACCCGACCACCCTGACCACGCAGCCCACTTCGACCACCCAGGCCACCAAGTCAACCCGACCAGACCACCAAGCATCGCCAATCTACCCAGCTCTACACGACCACCCAGCCCACCGAGTTAACCATACCCGACCCGGCCATTCCGACGACCAAGACCAGTCCGACCACCTGGTCCACCAGCCTGTTAAGTTTTAGTATTAATTTTTAATATATTGTGCACGTTCGATATTATATGCTTTTTTTTTTTTTTTTTTTTTTTTTTTGCAAAATACTAAAAATAATTTTTATGCAAGCATTTTACAAGCGATAGTACGAGATAATACTAGTTACATCGCGTATTATCGCTTTTTTGTTTTTTTTTTTTTTTGCCTGTTGCATTTTGTGTTTAAATTTTGTTGCATGATTTTTCGTTGCATGTTTCTTTGTTTTCTCTTCCTTCCTTTTTTCTTGTAATTGTTCCATATTGTGGTTTTCCTTTTTCGCATGATTTTATACTGTTGCATTCTTAGTTTTTTGTTTCAGTCCAACCAGATCAACCCTGCCCCGCCAATTTACCAAGCCCACCTAGACCACGCAGGCACCGAGTCCACCAAGTCAACCCAACCCAGCCCAACCAAGCCCAAACCGAAATCCCAGTTCACCTAACCTACCCAGTCCCACCCGACCACCCTGACCACCACGACCACACTCCCAGCCTATCCCAACCACCCAGCCCACTGATTCAACCCGAGCAGACCAACCAGTATCGCCAATCTACCCAACTCTACCCGACCACCCAGCCTATCCCGACCGTCCAGCCCACCGAGTCAACCCGACCACCCAGCCTACCCCGACCGTCCAGCCCACCGAGTCAACCCGACCACCCCGCCTACCCCGACCACCCAACCTACTCCGACCACCAAGCCCACCGAGTCTACCCGAGCAGACCACCAAGAATTGCCAATCTAGCCAGCTCTAACCGACCACCCAGACCACCGAGTTAACCCTACCCGACCCGACCATTCCGACGACCAATACCAGTCCGACGACCTAGTCCACCAGCCTGTTGCTTTGATGTTCGATATTATTTGCTTTCGTCACGGTTTTTTTTTTTTTTTTTTTTTTGCATAGTATTAAATATAACTTTTATATAAGCATTTTACAAGCGATAGTACGAGATAATACTAGTTACATCTCGTATTATTGTTTTTTCTTAGCTTGTTGCATGTTTTGTTTTTCTTTGTTTTATGTTATCTTCCTAAAATTACTTTTTTCTTTTACTGGTTGTATATTATGGTTTTCTTTTATTATATGATTTTGAACTGTTGCATTCTTAGTCTTTTGTTTCAGAACTGATTTCAGAACATCCAGCCCAAACTCCGTCAGAGTCAAACCAGTTCACTCAAACTACTTAGCTCACAGAGACCTGTATACCCTGACCACCAAGACATCGCGAAACCACCTCGACCACCCTGACCACCTCGACCACCCTGACCACCTCGACAACCCTGACCACCTCGACCACCCTGACCACCTCGACCACCCTGACCACCTCGACCACCCTGACCACCTCGACCACCCTGACCACCTCGACCACCCTGACCACCTCGACCACCCTGACCACCTCGACCACCCTGACCACCTCGACAACCCTGACCACCTCGACCACCCTGACCACCTCGACCACCCTGACCACCTCGACCACCTCGACCACCCTGACCACCTCGACCACCCTGACCACCTCGACAACCCTGACCACCTCGACTACCCTAACCATCTTGACCACCCTGACACCCAAACCACCTCGACCACCCTGACCACAGTGACTGACCATACCACCTCGACCGCTCTAACCTGTAAGTTATTTTTTTCACTTGTTGGCGCCACAAGTTTTTTTTCATTTATTTATAAGAAATAGTTTATTACGAAGTGGATTAGGCCTTACAGTATGAATTCTTCTTTTCTAAGTAGATATTCATATTGTTGGGGATACCACTTAGGAAGGTAGAAAAACGGGCTGGAACTCTACCTCTTGGGTGGCCTGGAAACGAGTTCTTTTCTTATTTTAGTAAACTAGCCGTTTGCCCGTGCTTTGCAACGGGACTAAATTTCAAATTTACTAAGGCATGGCCGTACTGCTGGACAGCAATGCCTGTCATAAACAACATAAATATACTAGATAAGCGATCAGGTGTCAGGTATTGAGTGTTGGCATGATAAATGCTTTGGAAAAACACAATTTGCATGCATATTGTGGTTTCCCTCTTTTGCATGATCATGTACTGTTGCATTTTTAGTTTATTTGTTTCGCATGTATTTTTTTCTTAATAATATATGGTGAGGAAAGGATCGGGTGTAGGGGAAGGAGGAGCCCGAGGGTGTTGGGTTGTAGTGTTATGCTACAACCCAACACCCATTTTAAAAGCGATAGTACGAGACAATACTGGTTAAATCGCGTATTATTGCTTTCTTTTTTTTTTTCTTTTTTTTTTGGCCTGTTGCATTTTGTGGATATAGTTTGTTGCACGATTTTTTGTTGCATGCTATATAACCTTTTTCTTGTAGTTGTTCAATATTGTAGTTTTCCTTTTTCGCATGATTTTTTTCAGTTGCATTGTCAGTTTTATTGTTTCAGAACTTAATTTCACTCCAAACAGCCCACCCAACTTACCTAGCCAACTTCGACCACACATTACAACCAGTCTACTCAACCTACACAGCCCACCTCGACAGGTCCGACCACCCAGCCCATCTGGGACTACTTAGACCCCCCAGCCCACCTGGGACTACTTAGCCCACGTACACCACCAAGTCAACCCAACTAAACTCAACCAGACCATTAAGTTCTCTGTGAAGTTAAAGTATGTATTGAATTGATATGAAAAGTTTTTATTTATTTTATTTCCTCTTTTACCTTCTAACGCTAAACCCTTAAATAGTAAACTTAATACTAATGCTGTGTAATACTAATTGTGACAAAAAAGTTTGAGTAGTGTTTACGGCAGCTAATTTATTGAAACCATACCCTTAAACGTAGATCCTAACAACATCATCAAAGAAAAAATGAAGAAAAGAAAGGGAAAAAAAAATATATCAATAATAAGAAGAAAAAATATGTAATTTATATTATTGATTGATATACTGTGTCTGTTGGCAACTCTCAATTATGAGAGCAGTCCTGTAAAATATATTTATTTTATTGTCTCTCTCTAATAATAATTGTGATAAAAAAGTTTGGGTAGCGTTTACGGCAGCTTAACCCTTAAATACTAAACTTAATACTAATGCTGTGTAATACTAATTGTGACAAAAAAGTTTGAGTAGGGTTTACAATAAACTTAATACTAATGCTGTGTAAAACTAATTGTGACAAAAAAGTTTGAGTAGCGTTTATGGCAGCTAATTTATTGGAACCCTACCCTTAAATACTAAACTTAATAATAATGCTGTGTATTAATGATAATGCTGTGTAATAATAATTGTGATAAATACTAAACTTAATAATAAGGCTGTGTAATAATGATTGTGATAATAAGTTACGCTAAACTTAATACTAATGTAGTGTAATACTAATTGTGACAAAAAAGTTTGAGTAGCGTTTACGGCAGCTAATTTATTGAAACCCTACCCTTAAATACTAAACTTAATAATAATGCTGTGTATTAATAATAATGCTGTGTAAAAATAATTGTGATAAATACTAAACTTAATACTAATGCTAATGCTGTGTATTGAAACCCTACCATTAAATACTAAACTTAATAATAATGCTGTGTATAAATAATAATGCTGTGTAATAATGATTGTGATAAAAAGTTACGCTAAACTTAATACTTATGCTGTGTAATACTAATTGTGACAAAAAAGTTTGAGTAGCGTTTAGGGCAGCGAATTTATTGAAACCCTACCCTTAAATACTAAACTTAATAATAATGCTGTGTAATAATAATTTTGATAAATACTAAACTTAATAATAATGCTGTGTAATAATGATTGTAATAAAAAGTTACGCTAAACTTAACACTAATGCAGTGTAATACTAATTGTGACAAAAAAGTTTGAGTAGCGTTTACGGCAGCTAAACCCTTAAATACTAAACTAAATACTAATGCTAAACTTAATACTATTGCTAATGCTGTGTATTGAAACCCTACTCTTAAATACTAAACTTAATAATAATGCTGTGTATTAATAATAATGCTGTGTAATAATAATTGTGACAAAAAAGTTTGAGTAGCGTTTACGGCAGCTAATTTATTGAAACCCTACCCTTAAATACTAAACATAATAATAATGCTGTATAATAATAATTGTGATAAATACTAAACTTAATAATAATGCTGTGTAATAATGATTGTGATAAAAAGTTACGCTAAACTTAATACTAATGCAGTGTAATACTAATTGTGACAAAAAAGTTTTAGTAGCGTTTACGGCAGGTAATTTATTGAAACCCTACCCTTAAATACTAAACTTAATAATAATGCTGTGTATTAATAATAATGCTGTGTAAAAATAATTGTGATAAATACTAAACTTAATAATAATGCTGTGTAATACTAATTGTGACAAAAAAGTTTGAGTAGCGTTTACGGCAGCTAAACCCTTAAATACTAAACTAAATACTAATGCTAAACTTAATACTAATGCTAATGCTGTGTATTGAAACCCTACCCTTAAGTACTAAACTTAATAATAATGCTGTGTATTAATAAGTGTGATAAAAAGTTACGCTAAACTTAATACTAATGTTGTGTAATACTAATTGTGACAAAAAGTTTGAGTAGCGTTTACGGCAGCTAATTTATTGAAACCCTACCCTTAAATACTAAACTTAATACTAATGCTGTGTAATACTAATTGTGACAAAAAAAAGTTTAAGTAGCGTTCACGGCAGCTAAACCCTTAAATACTAAACTTAATACTAATGGTGTGTAATACTAATTGTGACAAAAAAATTGAGTAGCGTTTACGGCAGCTAATATACTGAAAATCTACCATTAAATACTAAACTTAATACTACTTGTGTGAAATACTAATTGTGACAAAAAAGTTTCAGTATCGTTTACGGCATCTAATTTATTGAAACCCTACCCTTAAATACTAAACTTAATACTAATGCTGTGTAATATACTAATTTTGACATAAAAGTTTGAGTAGCGTTTACGGCATCTAATCCCTTAAATACTAAACTTAATACTATCCAGCCCAATAAGTTATCTCTGAAGTTAAAGTATGTATTGAATGAAAAGTTTTTATTTATTTAATGTATTTCCTCTTTTACCTTTCAATTTATTTACTGTTTCTTGTGTATATTGTATTTTGTGATTATCCTTTTTTTTGCATGATTTGGTGCTTTTGCATTCGTAGGTTTTTTTTTCAGAACTAATTTAAAGATGATTAACAACATAATTATACAAAACAATCGATCAGGTGTCAGGTATTGAGTGTGTGTAACAACAAATATTATACAAGCGATAAAGCATGATTTTTGCATGATTGAAAGATTTTTTTTTTTTAATTTGCATGCATATTATGTTTTTCCTATTTCGCATGATTTCGTACTGTTGCATTCTTAGTTTATTTGTTTCACAAGTATTTTTTTCATATGGTGAGGAAAGGTTCGGGTGTAGGGGAAGGAGGAGCCCGAGGGTGTTGGGTTGTAGTGTTATGCTACAACCCAACACCCATTTTAAAAGCGATAGTACGAGACAATACTAGCTAAGTCGCGTATTATCACTTTTTTTTTTTTTTTTTTTTTTCTTCTTTTTTTGCCTGTTGCATTTTGTGGTTATATTTTGTTGCACGATTTTTTGTTGCATGCTTCTATGCCTTATAGTACCTTTTTCTTGTAGTTGTTCTATATTGTGGTTTTCCTTTTTCGCATGATTTTATACAGTTGCATTCTCAGTTTTATTGTTTCAGAACTTAATTTATGTCCAAACAGCCCACCCAACTTACCCAGGCCACTTACACAGCTACTCATTACAACCCAGTCTACCACACCAACCTACACAGCCCCCACCATCGACTAGTCCACCCCACCCATCTGACACCATCAACCACCCCCACCACACGTCAACACCACCTCAGTCACCACCATCTGTCCACCGGAACCAACCCAAAAACCAGACATCTAGTCCAATAAGTTCTCTGTGAATTAAAGTATGTATTGAATTGATATAAAAAGTTTTTATTTATTTATTTTAACTTCTCTTAGATTTTAATTTATTAACTGTCTCTTGTGTATTTTGTGATTTTCCTTTTTTGCATGATTTGGTGCTTTTGTATTCTTGTTTTTTTTTTTTTTTTTTTTTTTTTTTTTTTGTTTCAGAACTAATGTAAATATGTCATGGTTGATCCTGCAGTTAGTACACCCAGCCTATCCAAATCTCCCAGCCCAACCCATTCAGTGTACCCATATTCCCGCACCAATCAGCAAGTTATTTTTTGTAAGTACTTGTTGATTTTTGTGATTTTCCTTCTTCTTTATGATATTGTTGTGTTGCGTAATAATTATTATTTTTTAGATCTAAGTCAGGTTTTGAGTATTGATAAACAACTGATACTATACAAGTTATAAGATCAGATGTTGAGTGAGTATGATCAGGTGTCAGGTATTAAGTGCGATAAACAACAGATACTATACAAGCGATCAGGTGTCAGGTATTAAGTGCGATAAACAACAGATACTACACAAGCGATCAGGTGTCAGGTATTAAGTGTGATAAACAACAGATACTATACAAGCGATCAAGTGTCAGGTATTAAGTGCGATAAACAACAGATACTATACAAGCGATCAAGTGTCAGGTATTAGGTGCGATAAACAACAGATATTTTAGGCGATCAGGTGTCAGGTATTAGGTGAGATAAACAACAGATACTATACCAGCGATCAGGTGTCAGATATTAAGTGCGATAAACAACAGATACTATACAAGCGATCAAGTGTCAGGTATTAAGTGTGATAAACAACAGATACTATACAAGCGATCAAGTGTCAGGTATTAAGTGCGATAAACAACAGATATTTTAGGCGAACAGGTGTCAGGTATTAAGTGTGATAAACAACAGTTACTATACAAGCGATCAAGTGTCAGGTATTAAGTGTGATAAACAACAGATACCATATGAGTGAGTGATTAATCATGATTTTTTTGCATGATTGAAAGATTTTATTTTTTTAATTTGCATGCATATTGTGGTTTTCCACAAAGCCCGAGGGTGTTGGGTTGTAGTTTTATGCTACAACCCCACACCCATTTTAAAAGCGATAGTACGAGACAATACTAGTTAAATCGTGTATTATCGCTTTCTTTTTTTTTGCCTGTTGCATTTTGTGTTTATATTTCTTGCATGATTTTTCGTTGCATGTCTTTTTGTTAGGTCTTCCTTTTACATACTTTTTCTTGTAATTGTTCCATATTGTGGTTTTCCTTTTTCGCATGATTTTATACTGTTGCATTCTTAGTTTTTTGTTTCAGTCCAACCAGATCCACCCTGCCCCGCCAATTTACCAAGCAAACCTAAACCACGCAGCCACCGAGTCCACCAAGTCAACCCAACCCAGCCCAACCAAGCCCAAACCGAAATCCCAGTTCACCTAACCTACCCAGTCCCACCCGACCACCCTGACCACCACGACCACACTCCCAGCCTATCCCAACCACCCAGCCCACTGATTCAACCCGAGCAGACCAACCAGTATCGCCAATCTACCCAGCTCTACCCGACCACCCAGCCTATCCCGACCGTCCAGCCCTCCGAGTCAACCCGACCACCCAGCCTACCCCGACCACCCAACCTACTCCGACCACCAAGCCCACCGAGTCTACCCGAGCAGACCACCAAGAATTGCCAATCTAGCCGGCTCTAACCGACCACCCAGACCACCCAGCCCACCGAGTTAACCCTACCCGACCATTCCGACGACCAATACCAGTCCGACGACCTAGTCAACCAGCCTGTTAAGTTTTAGTATTAAGTTTTATATACTGTGCATGTTCGATACTATTTGCTTTCGTCACGGTTTTTTTTTTTGCATAGTATTAAATATAACTTTTATACAAGCATTTTACAAGCGATAGTACGAGATAATACTAGTTACATCACGTATTATTGCTTTTCTTAGCTTGTTGCATGTTTTGTTTTCCTTTGTTTTATGTTATCTTCCTAAAATTACTTTTTTCTTTTACTGGTTGTAATTTAGGGTTTTCCTTTTTGTATGATTTTGTACTGTTGCATTCTTAGTCTTTTGTTTCAGAACTGATGTCAGAACATTCAGCCCAATCTTCGTCATAGTCAAACCAGTTCACTCAAACTACTTAGCTCACAGAGACCTGTACACCCTGACTACCAAGACATCGCGAAACACCTCGACCACCCTGACCACCTCGACAACCCTGACCACCTCGACCACCCTGACCACCTCGACCACCCTGACCACCTCGACCACCCTGACCACCTCGACCACCCTGACCACCTCGACTACCCTAACTATCTCGACCACCCTGACCACCTCGACCACCCTGACCACCTCGACAACCCTGACCACCCTGACCACCTCGACAACCCTGACCACCCAAACCACCTCGACCACCCTGACCACAGTGACTGACCATACCACCTCGACCGCTCTGACCTGTAAGTTATTTTTTTCACTTGTTGGCGCCACAAGTTTTTTATTTTTATTTTATAAGAAATAATTTATTACGAAGTGGATTAGGCCTTACAGTATGAATTCTTCTTTTCTAAGTAGATATACATATTGTTGGGGATACCACTTAGGAAGGTAGAAAAACGGGCTGGAACTCTACCTCTTGGGTGGCCTGGAAACGAGTTTTTTTCTTATATTAGTAAATTAATTATTTTAAAAGTGGATTAGGCCTTAAAATATGCATCCCTTCATTTTAAGACAGGGATACATATTGTAGAGGATAACACTTATAAGATCTTCTTATGGTGAGGAAAGGTTCGGCTGTAGGGGAGGAGGAGGCCGAGGGTGTTGAGTTGTACTGTTAAGCTTGTTAAGTTGGGTTGTGCAACCCAACACCCATTTAAAAACGATAGTACGAAATAAAACCAGTTCAATTGAGTATTATCGCCTTTTTTTTTTTGTTCTTTGCTTGTTGCATTTTGTTGTTATTCTTTGTTGCATGATTTTTTGTTGCATGCTTATGTGTTCTATCTTTTTTATAGTTGTTTGAGTACTAATTTCAGTCCATGCAGCCCACCCAACTTACCAAATCCACTTCGACCACACAGTCCAACCAGTCCACTCAACCTACACAGCCCACCTCGACTGGACCGTTCACCCAGCCCACCTGGACCACCTAGACCTACCAGCCCACGTACACTACCCAGCCACCCCGACTATCCTATCCACCAAGTTAACCTAACTCAACCAGATCACCCAGCCCACTAAGTCCTCTGTGAAGTTAAAGTACACCAAAGCTGCCCTAGACCACGCAGCCACCAAGCCACCCCGACCATCAAGTCAACCCAACCCAATCAGACAAGCCAGCCCTACCCGACCACCCAGTCCAACCCGAGAACCCAGCTCATCTAACCTACCCAGTCCCACCCGACCATCCCGATGACCAAGACCAGTTCTCAACCACCTAGACCACCTCGACCACCCAGTTCTCCAAGTCAACCCAACACCCATTTTATAAGCGATAGTACGAGATAATACTAGTTACATCGCGTATTATCACTTTTTTTCTTCTCTTTTTGCATTTTGTAGTTAACCTTTCTTGCATGATTTAAATGTTGTGTGCTTTTATGTGTTTTTTTCTAAATTTAATATTATGTAGTACTTGTTGTAGTGTGTGCTTTTCCTCATGTTGTGTTATTAGTTCTCTGTTTCAGAAATATTTTTTAAAGTGATTTGATAACCCACCCAGACGACTTAGCCAACCCGGACCATGCAGCCTAACCAGACCACCCATTCCATTTTGAACAACTGTGCATGAATTTGTACTGTCGTATTATTAGTTTTTATTTGTTTGTTTCAGAACAAATTATTAACTAAGTGTGATGGTAACCCACCCAGCCTACCCCGACCAGTCCAGTTAATTGGCAGTTAATTAGCTGCCATGAACGCTACTCAATTATTTGCCACAATTAGTACTAAACTTTATAAGTATTAAGTTTAATATTTAAGGGTGGATTGACAGTCAATTAGTTCTTCTAGGGCGGAATTAATAGACGTTTTTGTAATACCTTTGTGGCGCTAAGTCACGGATTGCGTACTGTGTAAGATAGGGAAAATCGACACTTACCAATGACTTAAGTTATTGATGTTGTCTATTAATTCCGCCCCTAAACGCTACTCAAGTTTTTTTGTCACAATTAGTATTAGTATTACCTAAGTTTAGTATTTAAGGCTGGGTTGGCAGTCAATTAGCTGTCCTAAACGCTCTTCAAGTTTTTCTGTCACAATTAGTATTAGTATTACCTAAGTTTAGTATTTAAGGCTGGGTTGGCAGTCAATTAGCTGTCCTAAACGCTCCTCAAGTTTTATTTATCACGATTAGTATTACACAGAAGTAGTATTAAGTTTAGTATTTAAGGGTATTTGGCAGTCAATTAGTCCAATAAGAGCCCTAAAAATTGTAGGTAGGAAACTGTATTTGAGAACCCTAAAAATTGTATGTAGAAGATTTTGTAAGTGAATTCTCACACAGGTCGACGACTTTTAAAACTCGTCCATAAAATGTAAACGAATCTTTTATAGCGGCAAAATATTTGAATTTAAAAAAAAAAATCCAAATAAAGCCTCTACCAATTTTTGCTGTAGTAACAGTACAAGTACAATTCAAGTAGAACTAGCAAAATCAAAAATTCAAAATAATTCCATCTGAATTTAATAGTCTTTATAAAATACAGATACACTTAAAATGTTGTTTCCTTTTCTTATATTGAGGAATATCTAATCAGCTTAGTAACGTCTCTGTTTCTGTGCTACCTAGTTGAATAAAAACATACACAATGTACAGTAGCTGTGAGTTGACTGATATTTCATCCCCTCTGTCAGGAGCTATACAAGACTGCCAAAATAGAGGCCTCCTTCAAACTACCAAATGGTAAGATCAAGCTTGCTGGGAGGCAAGCTCTCATGAATAGTAATGTGCCAGCTGGCCCATATTAACATGAAATAGAGTATTAGGATAATATTGATGCAGATTCTTGGCAAATTTCAGAAATAAATGATTTAAAAATGTTTATCTAGGCTTGAGTTGCTGTGCAATTTTCTTACTAGAACTATTTAATCTTCATATATAAAATTCAATTCTGTGGCTGTCTATCTATGAGGGGTTGTCTGTTTTCAATACTTAGCCCAATTGGTAAAATATTATATCAAAATAACCATGAGAATCAACCCTGCCAACATTACCCTCTTAACATGAACAGTACGGCATTTTTTTTTTTTTTTTTTTTTTTGGACAAACTCCAAATCCCTGGGCTACAATTTCTCTTTTCAATCTCATTATTTTCTATTTTTACCCTTATTATTTTTCCTTGTCCTGCAGGTTGTCAGAATTGAATTATGCTTTGAGAGATACTAAAGGAAGGAAAGAACCCACTCCAAACTCTCAACCACTGAATCCATTATATCTACTTTGCAAGAGCTATTTTGACTTGAAAGAATATGACAGGTAATAAAAATGTTTATTGTAGCTTTTAGTGTCAAATTTCCTGTGAAGGTTTCTAGGTTTCACTCCATCTCATTAGTTTGAAATATTTTGTTAAAATTCAGCAGTCCTTTTAGGTCATGGTGTATTCTTAATATATTCAACTGTATCTAATATAAAAATATATTTTTCAAATTTTGTTATCCATTGCTATCACACAAATCCAACTAAAGACAGGAAAGTCCTTGTGGCCTAGTGAGAGTATGTTCTAGGTTCTAAAAAATAATGAGTTCATGAAAAATTAATTTTGCCTATAGTGAGGATATAATCTCTGAGCCTGAACCTGAAATCAAGCTATCATGAATAGTAATTAATATACACCAAAGTCAAACTTTCAAGTGAATATCTACTATTTGTAGTTTTTGAGTTATAAAAACACAAACCTTATTATCTCTATTACAGATGTTCATATTTCTCCAAAGATTTAGTCAATAATGTTGAAGAGCAAAAGAAAATTTCTCCTGAGGAAGTACATCTGATCACTTTTCTTCATTACTACTCCAAGTACTTATCAATTGAAAAGAAGAAACTAGATGATCTTGTAGATTCTACATGTACTCCTGATAGCAAGTTTAGCAATAGTTTGCATTTCCTCTGTATGGAGTTGAAAGAGATGAATCTTCAAGATAGACTGGATGGTTATGGCTTGTACCTCTACGGAGTTGTGCTTAAGAAGTTGCAGCTGAACAAAGATGCCATTGATGTTCTGTGTGCGGCAACATTCAAGACCCCCATACATTGGGGAGCCTGGCTTGAGCTTGCAGAATTGATTTCCAATAGATCCCAGGTTGGTCATTTGTATTTCTTATGCTAACTGTGTAACATGTTTTAACAATTATTGTAAATTTTCAGTTAAATGTAAACTAAATTGAAATGAAAGAAAACAATAAAAAAAAGCCAAGTGTTGTATCTCAAATTATTATTTGTTTTACCATGAATTGTGCATAACTATATGTTCTGCAAGAAACTTGTAGAATTTCAATTTAAAAGGGCTCCAATAATTTTGGTATGAATTTGTAATATGAAAATGTATTTCTTTCCAACAGTGGAAAAACCTTTCACTCCCCGACCACTGGATGAAGCAATTCTTCCTGGCTAAAGTGTACATGGGGCTCACAATGCATGATGAAGCAGAGGGTATCTACAACACCATGAGAGCACAAGGGCTCTCCTCCAGCTATTATGTTCTCACGCAGCTGGGAGTACTCAGACATGACAAACGAGGTAACTACAAAAAGTTTTGAAAAAAATATAATTGGTCATATACCACATGGGCTAATATTTAAGAAAAAAAAAAAAAAAAAAAAAAAAAAAAAAAAAAAAAAAAAAAAAAAAAACAAACAAACGAACAAAAAAAAACCCCCGTGGCCTACAAAACCCCATGAATACAATGAATATTGAGAGATAATTATTTTGGAAATACATAGATTTGAGAGTCAGAAATATTTTTTCAGATACTTGGGGACGATCAATTTTGAGAAAACTATAAATTTGGAAATATTTTTTTATAAAAATTTTCGAGGTTCTCTTGTAGACAATGAATTTTTAGAGGCACATACTTGTAGGCCATGAAATCGAATCCGCTCTTTATTTATAATCAAATGAGATCGAATCCCACTGACTGAAACATTGCTTGGCAACACTTCTCATATGAAATTCCAGAAGAAAAGTGTTGCGCAACGTTGCGAGACAAAATGTTGCACTCTGGGATCCTGACCTTACAGTGGTTTTGTCTTCTTTTACGTCTATGTTTGTCTTCAATGAAAAAAAAAGAGAAAAATCGTGAAACAACATCAGATCAGTATTGGAGAGACTCAGAAAACTTCTATGTCAGAATTATAACCTTAGAATATTAATAATTAAAAATAAAATAAAATATTTCCCTTTGAGAATAAAGAGGTGCGAAAGACCTTAGTCTGTAGTTTAGTCTGCCAAGTCTGTAGTTTAAGCACCTTAATTTTTGAAAAAGAGGAATATAGAGTATTCTCAAAGCATTCTATCATAAAAAGGACCAGCCTCCGTGGCGTAACGGTTATGACTACTGTCCATTGTCCAGAGGTCTCGAGTTCGACTCCTGGTTGGGGCAAAAATTTTCGAAGAAAATTCTGTACCTTCTAAACAGGTGAGGCTGGCATGTCCGGTCCTACCCTGGCTGGGTAAGGTTAATGTGGGTAGCTGGTACGATTCCCAGCGAATGGAGGCTAATATCCCCGTCCTTACTTATCTATTTCGAATCAGGACGTTAAAACCGAATAGAATCAACTGGTCACAATAGATCTAACGAGGTCGCAGTGTTAATTGCGGGTTTAAAAAAAAAAGGGTTTCATTGAAAACCCCCATAACCAAGTCAGATAATAATAATAAAAAAAATCATAAAAAGGAGAAATAGAGATATATTTATTCATATTTAAAAAAACAAAGAATGGTACATCAACAGTAGATCACTGGATCCAGCCACATTTTTATAGTATAGTAGTGCTTTATTTAGACTGTCGGCTCGAGACAGGGAGTCCCATTACGCTAACAGTTTATAAGGTAGACTCCTAACAATTTCCCTGCTAGCTCTGAGACTTGGAGAGAACGCGAATGATTGACAATCGCTCTAAAGTTCTTATCCAAGCTATGTTTTTTCCATTTGAAATATGTTTTATTCTGTTTGCCACTCAAGACATTGGACATTCTTTTCAGCTAATTGTTATATTATTCTGTCATAATAAATAAATAAATGTGTTTTTTGTGTTATTATATCACAATTTCAGTGGGTAGCGCAGAATTATAGGACTTTCCCGTATTTTTTTAACATCCCAATATCTTATTTTTGCCTATAATTCCGCCACTGGTCGCTGCTGACATCAAAGCAGCTACTCATTTTTCCTCACGAGGTATGAGTGGACCCCGAACACCCAAGTACAGAGCAGAGAAAATTCTGCCCCGCTGGGGATCGAACCCATCGTGCGTTGTAATGCCTAGTGCGCTAACTCACTCTGCCATAGTAATAATAATAATAATAATAATATCGCCTTATTTATACTGCCCGATAAGGACTATTAAAGTCCCATTATTCCTGCAGTAAGCCCAAGACATAATTATTATTATGTGGTAAAAATCCCAAATGGGAGGATAAATTGTCATGTCCCGGCTGGGTTTCGAACCCGCGACCTCTGGATTCACAGAGTGCCGCCTTTACCACTGAGCAACCGGGACAGACTGAGGTCTGACAGACAGACTGCCATAATGTTTTTATTTACCCTGTTTGTGATTAATTCTCAGAGGTGGACTCAGCCATCGACTGCTTCAAGGAGGTGCGCACGTTTGATCCCTTCTGTCTGGACAACATGGACACCTACTCGAATCTGCTCTACATCAAGGAGATGAAGGTGGAGCTCTCGTATCTCGCCCATGCCGCTGTGGATATTGACAAGTACCGAGTGGAGACCTGCTGTATCATAGGCAAGTTCCTCATTTTATTTATTTATTTATTTAGAAACACTTTATTAGTAGAACATATATACAGACAAATAATAGGAAAAAGTAAATATAAAAATGACAATAGTAATAATATAAACAAGAAAAAAGAAAGAAAAATATATATACATATGTCCTAACTAAAGGCCGGTTATTGCCTATGGCAATCTCTTCCACCCAACCCTGAACAGTTCCGTGTCGGTGAGATAAGCACAGATACCTTTATAATATCACGGTGATAAAAGAATTGTACGGACGCTCAGATCCAATGTCTAGAATTCTTACATACCGAGTGGAGACCTGCTGTATTATAGGCAAGTTCTTCGTAACAGTTCCGTGTCGGTGAGATAGGCACAGATACCTTTATTGATAAAAGTTAGCGGGAAGTGGACGAAAACAATAAAACAAAATACATATAAACTATGTTTCGTGTTATTATCGGCCGAGCTTGATAATATCACGGTGATAAAACAATTGTACAGACACCCAGATCCAATGTCTAGGCTCCTTTCATGTCCTTTGATTCTATTTGGTTTTAACGTCCTGACTTGATGTACAATGTATAGTACGGGAGCTTTAATATATCACCTCTATAAAAATGATCTATTTTTGAATAAAGAATATAGTTTCATTATAGATTGCAACGACTAGGAAACCTAGCCAGTGATAGGGGCATCGACTTCTTCTTCGACAAAGATTCTGCTCTGTAAACCCTATGTAAGAGCCACAATCTGCCACTAGATTTAAGTTGATTAAGTTAGTTAATTATTTCTAGTTGATATTTTTTTATATAATATTGACAATTACCTGTCATTTTGTTTACTTTTATCTCGATTTATTTGTAATCTTTTGTACTGCTTTGCTTTTGTAAAATGGGAATTTCCCCCGTCGATTTAGTAAAAAAAAAAAAATATTTTGTACCGCCCACAGGAAACTACTACAGCTTGCGTAGCGACCACCAGAAAGCTGTCCTATACTTCCAGCGCGCTCTCAAACTCAACCCCAACTATCTGGGTGTCTGGACCCTTCTGGGTCACGAGTATATGGAGATGAAGAACACCAATGCTGCTATCCAGTGCTACAGGCAAGCCATAGGTAATGCTTTCTTGTGTTTTGTACTTTTTTTTTAAATCAATATACAAATTAATATAATATCAATATTTTTTTTTTTTTGGAAATGTGGGCTTATACTTCGATAACATGTTTTTGTTAAATTGAAGAAAAAAATATACTCGATAAAAAATAAAAGATGTTAGTATAAAAATCTCAAGTCTTGTCATTGTTGTTATACAAATTAGTGTGAATTAGATTTGACCTAAGTGAACACTGTACACTATCCCTTTTTTTGGCATTGGTTGACAAGGTTTATTTTACATTTTAGGAATAAAATATGCATATAAATAATAGGACACTATCCCTTAACTCGGACTACAGTGCACTGTGATTGGTTGAAAACTTCGACTTCAAGGCTTGTCAGGCTTATATCAACTTTAATCCTTTAATAAATAAAAAAGAAGAAGAAGAAAAAAAAAATGAAATTTTACCTCTCTTGTAGTAAAAAGAAAATAATAGGAAAGAGAAGAGAAAAAAAATAATCCTTTATTATATTTTTTTATTTTTAACTGTTCTATAATTATGTAATTGCCTATTGTTTTTGTAATAACACTTTGTTGTTGATACAAATGAATCAAATATATATATAATCCTGTTTCATAATCTGGCCCTTGGAGTTCGGTCATACTTATTTATTAAAATTTCAAACTCTACCGAACAGAGATCAACAATCTCGACTACCGCGCCTGGTACGGCCTGGGCCAGACGTACGAGATTCTCCGCCTCCCCTACTACGGCCTCTACTACTACAAGCAGGCCCACATGGTGCGGCCCAATGACCCCCGCATGCTCACGGCCCTGGGAGAGGCCTTCGAGAAGCAGGAGAAGATATCGGAGGCGATGAAGTGCTACAACAAGTCCCGGGCCATCGGAGACGCTGACGGCAAGGCCCTGTTCAAACTGGCCAAGTGAGTGTTTGTGGTACTATTATTATTATGTTAAAGTTTAGGGGTATTTTTTTTCTCATTGGACAAATGAGTCCTGTTATTCCAGCAGTAAGGCCAATACGCTAGGTACTCGCTTGCCATGCGGACGGTCCCGGGTTCGAAACCCAGAGTCGACAAATTTGGTCACCGATGTTTCTAAGGGATACCTATGCAGAGTCCTCACTGTAGGGATGCCTGGGTCATTCGTCCCTTCAGCTGATTTTGTTATTCAGAGATGTTTGTATAAAGCGTCTGTGCGCATGTGCAGTCAGATGTTTCTTTAATAAATAATTGTCAAGGTCGAAGTATTCCTTATAGCAAGCTCGGGACCACCCTACAGTGAACCCTATAGGGATTACAAAATCGTCTCTGCATACCAATCTTAGTATAAAATCTCAAAATTGCCACGTGTAGGTATACAATGTGAAATAATCACGAGGAAGTATTGTGTCCATAATTGGCAGTGTTTTTTATCTTTATAATTTCATTGTATTTTACTGTATATATTTTTGTCTTACGTAATAAAGCATACTATAATAATAATAATAATAATACATTCCGTACCCTATAGGTATATATTTAATAGAAAGTGATAAGTTATTGGGATAATGAAGGTACAGAAAAGTCCTATAATTCTGCGCTACCAACTAAAATTTTGATATCATAACACAAAGAAACACATGTATTTTTTTTTTTTTTTTTTTTTATTGATTGATTTTATTTTATTAATTGATTTTATTTTATTGATTGATTTTATTTTATTTATGTATTTATTTTATTTGTTTATCTCCAGACTGTATGACAAACTCAACGAGACGGAGGCCGCGGCGGAGCTGTTCATGGAGTTCGTCTCCAAGCTCGACTCCTTCGCCTCGCCCCCCGACAAGACGTGCGGCTTCTTCGCCTTCAAGTATCTCGCCAACCACCATCTGAAGGCGAACAATCTGGACACGGCGTACAAGTGCGCCCAGAAGTGTCTGCAGCACGAGGAGACAGCGGAGGAGGCCAAGTCCCTGCTGCGCTCCATCGCCCAGAAGCGACTGCCCGATGAGGGATCATCGTCACAGGTGAGATTCCTGCCCCCCAGCGGGGCAAGAATTTTTCTGCTCTGTACTTGGATGTTCGGGGTCCACTCATACCTCGTGAGGAAAAATGAGTAGTTATTGTATGAGTAACCACCAGTGGCGGCATTACCAGAGTAAAAAGAAATGAATGTAATTGAATAATTCGAAATGTGAAGGAGGCTCTTAGTAATAATGCTGCGCTACCCACAAAAAATTGTGAAGAGGCCTTGTGCTTCACCACAAATAAAATCATAAAAAATCAGTTTTTTTCAAAACGCGGAACTTACCTTGGCACCAGAGAAAACTGAAACAGCTCTAATTATGTCCCACAGTACAGTGCCTACAAAATAAGTGAGGCTTTCTTTTATTTGCAAGCAATAAGGGACTTCTTGGTCCTACGTCGCGGGGTTTGTTGTATAAATAAAGTATTATAAGTCAAGTCCCTGCTGCGGTTCATCGCCCAGAAGCGACTGCCCGATGAGGGATCATCGTCACAGTTGAGATAAACAGGGAGTAGACCAGCAGTCTGGCTGGGGGACTATAAACAGGGAGTAGATCAGCAGTCTGGCTGGGGGACTATAAACAGGGAGTAGATCAGCAGTCTGTCTGGGGGACTATAAACAGGGAGTAGATCAGCAGTCTGTCTGGGGGACTATAAACAGGGAGTAGATCAGCAGTCTGTCTGGGGGACTATAAACAGGGAGTAGATCAGCAGTCTGTCTGGGGGACTATAAACAGGGAGTAGATCAGCAGTCTGGCTGGGGGACTATAAACAGGGAGTAGATCAGCAGTCTGTCTGGGGGACTATAAACAGGGAGTAGATCAGCAGTCTGGCTGGGGGACTATAAACAGGGAGTAGACCAGCAGTCTGGCTGGGGGACTATAAACAGGGAGTAGATCAGCAGTCTGGCTGGGGGACTATAAACAGGGAGTAGATCAGCAGTCTGTCTGGGGGACTATAAACAGGGAGTAGACCAGCAGTCTGGCTGGGGTACTATAAACAGGGAGTAGATCAGCAGTCTGTCTGGGGGACTATAAACAGGGAGTAGACCAGCAGTCTGGCTGGGGGACTATAAACAGGGAGTAGACCAGCAGTCTGGCTGGGGGACTATAAACAGGGAGTAGATCAGCAGTCTGGCTGGGGGACTATAAACAGGGAGTAGACCAGCAGTCTGGCTGGGGGACTATAAACAGGGAGTAGATCAGCAGTCTGTCTGGGGGACTATAAACAGGGAGTAGACCAGCAGTCTGGCTGGGGGACTATAAACAGGGAGTAGATCAGCAGTCTGGCTGGGGGACTATAAACAGGGAGTAGACCAGCAGTCTGGCTGGGGGACTATAAACAGGGAGTAGACCAGCAGTCTGGCTGGGGGACTATAAACAGGGAGTAGACCAGCAGTCTGGCTGGGGGACTATAAACAGGGAGTAGACCAGCAGTCTGGCTGGGGGACTATAAACAGGGAGTAGACTAGCAGTCTGGCTGGGGGACTATAAACAAGGAGTAGACCTGCAGTCTGGCTGGGGGACTATAAACAGGGAGTAGACCAGCAGTCTGGCTGGGGGACTATAAACAGGGAGTAGACCTGCAGTCTGGCTGGGGGACTATAAACAGGCAGTAGACCAGCAGTCTGGCTGGGGGACTATAAACAGGGAGTAGACCAGCAGTCTGGCTGGGGAACTATAAACAGGGAGTAGACCAGCATTGGCTTGGTTCTGGGGACACTTGTCAATTATTAGCCTCCTTGTAAAGACAGTGGTAGAAGTGCTTAGTCATTCCTCCACTGTCTGGCTACTATCTTTCACGATGACGCCACCCTATGATGATGATATATTATGTCCCACAGTGCCGAAAAAATAAGTGAGGCATTCTTAAGGGACTTCTTGGTCCTACGTCGCGGGTTGGTTGTATAAATAAAGTATTATAAGTCAAGTCCCTGCTGCGGTCCATCGCCCAGAAGCGATTGCCCGATGAGGGATCTTCGTCACAGGTGAGATACTCGCTTGCTGTGTCCCATAGTTTTTATTTATTTATTTACACTTTATTTTTTATACAGTACAAACAACAATAAATTATTAACAAAGATAAAAAAAATTTAACAATATTTACAAAATAAAATATAGAAGAAAAAAAATATTTAAATTTAAATGTACAATGTATTGTAATCCGGGGCGAAGTTAATGCCTTAGGCATTCCCTGCCACAGTGCCTACAAAATAAATGTTTCTTTAAACTACAAGCAAAAAGGGCCTAAAAAAATAAGTGAGGCTTTCTTTAAATTTCAAGAAATAAGGGACTTCTTGGTCCTACGTCGCAGGTTGGTTGTATAAATAAAGTATTATAAGTCAAGTCCCTGCTGCGGTCCATTGCTCAGAAGCGACTGTCCGATGTGGGATAATAATAATAAAAATATCGCCTTATTTATACTGGCCGGAACCCGATTAAGACTACTAAAGTCCCATTATTCTAGCAGTAAGCCCAAGACGTATTATTATGTGGTAAAAATTCCAAATGGGAGGATAACTTGTCATGTCCCGGCTGGTTTTCGATCCCACGACCTCTGGAATCTCTCGATTCACAGAGTGCCGCCTTTACCACTGAGCTACCGGGGCAGACTACAGGACAGGGATCATCGTCACAGGTGAGATACTCGCTTGCCATGTCCCACAGTGCCTACGAAATAAGTGTTTCTTTAAACTGAAAGAAAATAGGCCCTACAAAATAAGTGAGACTTTCTTTAAATTGCAAGCAATAAGGGACTTCTTGGTCCTACGTCGCGGGTTGGTTGTATAAATAAATAAAGTATTATAAGTCAAGTAACTGCTGAGGTGAGATACTCGCTTGCCATGTCCCACAGTTTTTTTTTTTTTTTTTCAAAACGTAGAACTTACCTTAGCACCAGAGAAAACTGAAGCAGCTCCAATTATGTCCCACAGTGCCTAAAAAATGAGTGAGACTTTCTTTAAATTGCAAGCAATAAGGAACTTCTTGGTCCTACGTCCCGCGTTGCCAGTATAAATAAAGTACTTCTGTCCCGGTATCTCAGTAGTAAAGGCACTCTGTGAATCCAAAGATTCCAGAAGTTGTGGGTTCGAAACCCAGCCGGGACATGACATGTTATCGTCCCATTTGGGATTTTTACCACATAATAATATGTCTTGGGCTTACTTCTCGAATAATGGGACTATAATAGTCCTAATCGGGAAGTATAAATAAGGCGATATTATTATTATTATTATTATTATTACTTTAAGTTATTGTAAAATTATTCACCGTATTATAGGCACGCCATTATTCAACATGTTCGATCAAGTTTTTTTACAAATGACATAGAATATATGTACAATTTATCTTGACTTACATAGAAATCGGTAAATTACTGCTGGAATAATTGGACTTTAATAGTCCTAATCGGGCAGTATAAATAAGGCGATATAATTATTATTATTATTATTATTATTATTATATACAAACTAATGTTTGCACCCATCCCTCTGTCCCCAGCTCATGATGGAATGCGCTGTGGTACTAGACCCTGTCCCCGCCACCACCCGCTCAGCCAAGTTCCCCGCCAACCCTGCCTACCCCTTCGCCAGTAGCGACCCTGATGACGATGCCTTCTCCTGATGCTCGGCGCTCGAGTCCATGCCTGATGCAGAGCTACAAGACACGCTGTCTGGGGTTAACGCAGTGGGAGGTGCAGACACGCTGTCTGGGGTTAACGCAGTGCAAGGTGTTGCAATATCTGGGGTTAACGCAGTGCAAGGTGTTGCAATATCTGGGGTTAACGCAGTGCAATGTGTTGATACTATGTCCAGGGTTAACGCAATGGGAGACAGGTTGTCTGGGGTTAACACAGACCAAAGTGTTAACTCTGGGGTTCGCCCGATGGAAGGTGTAGATACAATGTCTGGGCTGAACTCAATGGATGGTGTAGACACAATGTCTAGGGTTAACCCAATGTCTGGAGGGAGGGTTAGTTCAGTGCAAGTTGCAGATACTTTGTCTGGGGATGTGGTTGGTTCATTTCGGGTGTCATTGCCTCTGTCTCTGCTAGAGGAATCACTTCTCAGTGGCGAATCCAATTCACTCCAGTAGGGTTAAAGTGCAACTGTGTATGCCTGTTTTGTAATTTTCAATATTTTTTAACGTGAAAGGAAGATCCGTGTGGGATTTCTCTTTTCGTATATATTTTTTTAAATTAGTTTCTCTATTAATAGAGGAAGATATTTACGTAGTTACAAACATATGTATAGTATATTGTTGTATACCGCTGTATATTAAGGTAGTGTCTATGACATTTCTCGTTTTGTCACTGAAGTTAAGCAACGTCCAGTGAGTCAAGAATATTGTTAGGTGACCATTCAAATTGGAACCCTCGTCATGTGAACTTAATTTGAGTAGCTGATTTCTGAGTTTCCAGCGAATGGAGGGTAAAACCTCGTGATATGATCATGCAGTTGAAAGAACATTAACCCCAAACAAAATAATGTATTGTAAGTTCATGGCTTGTATAATCCCACTATTGAACAACTAGATTATTTTTGCGACAGATTAGGGTAATCTGTCGCAAAAATAGCTGAATAAACAACTCATCTTCACACATTAACCTCACCCAGCCTGAGTCGCGCTGGAATACCAACGAAACAGAAATTTTTGATGTTAACCACGGTTCGAAATCAGAAGTCCAAGTATCAACCACCAACCAAGTGAACTAGTTTAAACACACCATCTCCAATGATTTCTTATTAGCAATCGAGAGGCATGACTAAGAAAACAAGGAAAGAATAAGATAAATTACTCTGAAAAAATAAAGGAAAATGAACTAGGGCTTTTTTGTACTTTAATGTAAACATTTAATTCTGAGAAAAATATAGGAAAATGACATGCAACAGTTATGAATTTTACATTATGAAATAAACTATTCATAGCACTGGAAATAACTCATATTTCCTTATTAGAAACTGTGATTTATAAACTATTCCAATTCTCTAATAACTAATTGTTTTCTTATTTATTGACACGAAATATTTACAGCAATATTATTAAACACAAAAGGTACCACCTGTGCAAAAAACAGACCCAGATAAAAGATTATAAAACTAATGTCTTGTGCATTGAGGCAAGAGGCCAAAACCATAAAAAGTGCTAAAAAATATTTTTCTTTGCAAATTAAATGTAGCAAGCAAAAAAGTAAATATCCATCCATTGTTTTTATAATGTTGCTAATTGTTCAACATCGATTTATGTCTTCTTAGTCGAGAATAGAGGGCAAATTATTACTGATCTAGTTACTTATATCAACTTGTAGAACAAAGAAGCACTAAAAAAATATTCACTTTGACCGATCATATTGTTTATGAAATAGTTGAAGAAAAAATATTATGTAAAAAACAAATAAATATGATATGAAAAGATACGATGTAAATTTCAATATTTCTTCTTTTACTAAACTAATCCGTTGTCAAAATACATATCCGCTTAAGAGGGAAAACACAAATTAATTTCATCAAAATGTTGGTCAATTCTACAGTATAAAAAATATCCTTTTACCGTGCATCACAATATTTTTGAAGACATTGAGACAAAGAACCCAAAAACTTGAATATTAGAGACCGTGTGAAACGATTTAGTGCTAACAAGGGGTTAAATAAATATTACAGTTGTAGAAAAATTCTTTCACAGAAATATATCTTAAGTTGTTATAAGGTGTCATACTGTCATAGGGTCACACAATGAAAATTTCACCCTAAATCATTGACATTTAAATGATATTCTTGTATTTGTACTACATAACATATTAATTAGTCAACACTTTTTTGTCATGAGCAAAAAACTGACTTTGATTTAGATTTATATCTAGTTTGTAAAATCCAAATCTTTAGACTTTAACCCCGTTCCGAAGTTTTTACACTTGACCTTTGGCTTGTTTTTAGAGATTTCCTGAAACTCAACAAGCACCAAGTTCAGACTCTGATCCTTGGCTATTTTGCAGAACTCCTGGGTCTTTGATCTTTGAGCCCTTCCAAAGTGTTTAGTCTTGACACCCTTGTAAAGAACTACTAAGTGATCACGTGACCTAATGCTTATTTTTTAGATACTATAACTTAGCAAGCACCGTGTTCAGACTCTAGTCCTTGACTACTTTGTAGAATTCCTGTGTGTTTAGTCCTGGCCCTTGTGGAGAAATCCTGGGTGATAACATGGCCTTGTCCTTATTCTTAGCAAGGTCCTGTAACTTAGCAAGCACTTGACTATTTTGTAGAATTCCTGTGTGTTTAGACCTGGTGGTCCTTGTAGAGAAATCCTGGGTGATCACATGGCCTTGTCCTTATTCTTAGCAAGGTCCTGTAACTTAGCAAGCACTTGACTATTTTGTAGAATTCCTGTGTGTTTAGACCTGGTGGTCCTTGTAGAGAAATCCTGGGTGATCACATGGCCTTGTCTTTATTCTTAGCAAGCACTTGGCTATTTTGTAGAATTCCTGTGTGTTTAGTCCTGGCCCTTGTAGAGAAATCCTAAGTGATCACATGGCCTTGTCCTTATTCTTAGCAAGGTCCTGTAACTTAGCAAGCACTTGACTATTTTGTAGAATTCCTGTGTGTTTAGACCTGGCCCTTGTAGAGAAATCCTGGGTGATCACATGGTCTTGTCCTTATTCTTAGCAAGGTCCTGTAACTTAGCAAGCACTTGACTATTTTGTAGAATTCCTGTGTGTTTAGACCTGGCCCTTGTAGAGAAATCCTGGGTGATCACATGGTCTTGTCCTTATTCTTAGCAAGGTCCTGTAACTTAGCAAGCACTTGACTATTTTGTAGAATTCCTGTGTGTTTAGACCTGGTGGTCCTTGTAGAGAAATCCTGGGTGATCACATGGTCTTGTCCTTATTCTTAGCAAGGTCTGTAACTTAGCAAGCACTTGACTATTTTGTAGAATTCCTGTGTGTTTAGACCTGGTGGTCCTTGTAGAGAAATCCTGGGTGATCACATGGCCTTGTCTTTATTCTTAGCAAGCACTTGGCTATTTTGTAGAATTCCTGTGTGTTCAGACCTGGCTGGCCCTTGTAGAGAAATCCTGGTGATCACATGCCTTGTCTTTATTCTTAGCAAGCACTTGGCTATTTTGTAGAATTCCTGTGTGTTCAGACCTGGCTGGCCCTTGTAGAGAAATCCTGGGTGATCACATGGCCTTGTCTTTATTCTTAGCAAGCACTTGGCTATTTGTAGAATTCCTGTGTGTTTAGACCCTGGTGGTCCTTGTAGAGAAATTCTGGGTGATCACATGGCCTTGTCCTTATTCTAGCAAGCACTTGACTATTTTGTAGAATTCCTGTGTGTTTAGACTAGCCCTTCTAGAGAAATCCTAAGTGATCACATGGCCTTGTCATTATTTTTAGCAAGGTCCTGTAACTTAGCAAGAATTCCTGTGTGTTTAGACCTGGCCCTTGTAGAGAAATCCCGGGTGATCACATGGCCTTGTCCTTATTCTTAGCAAGGTCCTGTAACTTAGCAAGCACTTGGCTATTTTGTAGAATTCCTGTGTGTTTAGACCTGGTGGTCCTTGTAGAGAAATCCTGGGTGATCACATGGCCTTGTCCTTATTCTTAGCAAGGTCCTGTAACTTAGCAAGCACCGTGTTCAGACTCTGGTCCTTGGCTATTTTGTAGAACTCCTGGGTCCGAACTGTCTGGAAGGAGGCCCAGTCAGGCGCGTGCTGGCTAAGCAGGGAGAGGTGCTTGCGGATTTCAACTAAAAAAAAAGAAAGAAAAAAAATATTTTTTTTTACAAAAACGAACACAATACTTTTCCGATTTCTAATATTAGAAATTTCTCGGAAGTAAAAAGTCGTTTAATTTATTAAAAGTATAGCATGACTGCATATTCTGAGTAGGGACTAACTGTTGATCGGATAACCCAGTATAAGCCACATATCAAATGCAAGACAGTCCATGTCTAAATAGGGACTAAAGCCGGGATCCTACTGCATGCAACATATTTTCTCGAATTTAAATGGGAAGTGTTGCAAAGTCAGTGGGGTTCAATCTCATTTGATCTTAAAGAGTGGAGCGCGGTTGCGAGACAAAATGTTACATTCAGTGGGATCCTAGCTTAACAGTTCTACTTTTTAAGCCTGAAACATAAATAAGGTACTACACATGCACAGTCTCGCTGGGGGACATTAAACAGGGAGAAGACCAGTGTCTCGCTAGAGGACTATAAACAGAGAACAGACTAGCCAACCCGTACAAGTCAGGCTAGCTTGCAGTTTCCTAAGGGTTTAATGGCTTATAAAGAAAAGTCCCAGTCCTCATGATGGTTGATCGCACATAGAAATATGTAGTTCAGGACGAGCCAACTTTGGATTTTTTTTTATTAAAAAAATGGCTTTAATAGCAGGATTCTCAAATTGCTTGAGCTCTTCCACCCAATGAAGTTCTTCCACACATAAATAAAGTTGGCTGGAGACCATTACTCACCCCTCCACCTGTAGCCAAGCTGGCTACAACAACAACATACATGCATTGGTGTTTGGTCGAGTGATTATAGACAAGTCTGATAATCCTACAAGCTTGGGGATTCAAGCGTTCAGATCCCAATCAAAGTAGGGGTTTCTTCATTTATTTATTTTTTTAAAAATGAACTATTACACAACTGCTGGATAAATGGAATTTATAAGTCTCGTTTGGAAATATTAACAAATCTTGGTGTAACTATTGCAAATTCTAACTCCCCGTTGAAGAAACAGAAGAGCTTTATAAACAAACTCAGGTTTAATTATTTCAGATATATTATTTGAATCACTTACCCACAATTTCTTAGGTTTTAAGTTTGACTGAATAAGTATGAGTTGGTCAGTATGAACATAAAAGTGCTCTCCTAATCTGTACTTTACCCACAATCAAATAGACAGTTAAGTTCACGATTAAATCCATCTATTTTCTATTAGTACCTATGCAAGGGATAGAAAAAGCCATGATAGACTCACCTGGACTGAGATGTTCGCGGAAGCTGTGTGCAATCCTCTGCACCACATTGTCCAATGGGAGCACGGATCTTTTCTCGGCCACGTACAGAACTCTCAGTATTCTGGCTATCTCAGGCAGCCGGGAGAGCATGACAGCTTCCTGGATGTCTGCAGGAGACTGAGTCATGGCTGCGAGGGCTTTGGCTGCCTGGCGAGCTCGCACCTGAAGTTTGAAAAAGTTATCATATTTGTGTTAATCACTTTTGTGATATCACAACTACTCAAACTCGCTTTACTATCATTTTAGCATAATGGGACTCCCTGTCTCGAGCTGACAGTCTAAATAAAGCACTACTATAGGTACTACATACTAAATCTACACTAAAACCGGGACTTCAGATTACAAGTCCATTGCCTTATCGATCAAGCTACTGAGGTCGCACCTGAAGTTAACAAAACACAAACTCTAAAAATAATGTGTAAGTTAGCATATTTGTGTAAATCACAATCGTGATATCACAATTAATACTCAAACTCACATTACTAAATGTTTGCTTGATTTGCAACTTGAACTACCAACCTCCAGGTTACAAGTCTGCTGCCTTATGGATCAAGCTACTGAGGTCGGTAAGCTCAATAATCTGTAGAATCCTTGGGTTGGGTGGAAGAGATTGCCAGAAACAATAACCACACTCTTTAGTTATTTCTACATTTTATTTTTCTTGTACAACAAAAACACGGAAGCCGTGCATTTTTTTAAGGCTGCTTTGAGCTGCTTTTTATTTTTTGTACCTATTTCTATGTAATTATTATTTTTCTATGCCAAATTACTATGGGTAGTAAGTAATCGTGCGTTTTGCCAGAGTAAGACCAAAACATTTTGCACCTTCCATTCTTACCTTTTCCAAAAGACCTTTGGGAATGCCTTTGACAACTTTCTGAAACTCCTCTGCCACTGCTGCTGTACTAGAGGTGGGGGTGTCTGGGATGGCTGCGGGTACATTGTTTGTGGTTGGGGTGTCAGGGGTGTTCAGTGGCACATTGGTTGTGCTCGGGGTATCAGCACTGGTTGAGGGGGGAATGTCAGAGGTGGTAGGGGTGCGGGGCACAGAGGCATCTTGTTTCATGTGATCCAGAGCTGAGCCAAGCTTCTTGTTGCAAATGAGCAGATTTTTGGCCCGGTCTGAAAAAAATATCAACAAATTATTCACTATATTGTAGTTATACTCTCTCTCTCTCTTGGCCCTATATACTATGTATATAAGCGTTTTGATGTTGCTAGATTTTAGTCTAGCTTAAATTTCGGGGCGCGGCACCTGTCGAGACTTATCCGCTAGTTATACAGCCTAACAAACCTTTTAAGAAAATCGACCCCTTGCCTTTTAAAGATTAAACAATTTTGAACCTCATTGGTATTCTTAATGATAGAATCTTACCATCAGTCCCTTTCATCATCAAAAAAGGTAGAAAATTCTGCCTGATAATGATTTAAACCCAGAACCTTTGGATCAAGAGTCAGTGATGTTTATCACTTCTCCACAGAGACTAGGTATTGACCAAGTAACTTACCCAGCAACTGTTTGGCAGAAGTATTGACCACCTGCGTTTTGGGCAGGGGAATGTCTTGAGCCTTGATGTCAGGGACTTTCTCCAGCTCAAAGTCAGGATGCCAGCGGGTCAACTTCTCCTTGTCCAGGAACACAGGGGGTGATAGGGCCAGCAGGAACTCCTGAATGGATGAGAATAGGATATCATATTTTGTTTTAATGAGTGGAGTGTTTATTTTGTTCGCACAAAAACAGTTTGTTCAAAATGAGTTATGTCACAACTGCTAAAACCCACCTTACTAAAATTTGCCATACTTATCACTCAAACCACCAAGCTCCTTACCACCAATCAACTAAGTCCACTGCTTTATCAATGAAGCTACTGAGGATGATTAACATGTGATAATATGAGTGGGTTAGTAAAGACTAACACAAAATCCTAAACAAGCAAGTGTCTTTTTCATTATAGAATAAAATAAAAAAATCTTTATTGAATTAACACAAAGTTTACAAGTTGATTTACTTTTAAACACACAACTAGTGCATTCAAACAAGGAAAAAAAGCTAAGAACCAATTTTGTATTAAAAACTACCCTTTTCTTTTACTTCACTGATCAAGAGCTCAAAATTACACAACATTTAGGTCATTACCCTCATGTGGTACAAAGGTTCAATTAGAGGGGAATACCCACTAATGAGTCACTGGACAGAGAAAGTAAAAATAAATCTCAAGGGATCAAACACCTTTAGAGAAACTAAAATATTATTGCTTTGAAAAATTTACTTCCATCAACACTGAAACTATAGTGGTTTTGGAAGTAAAAATAAATATATTAATTACAAAGAGTTCCTGTGCCTCTGTACTCATGAATATTGTTGATAGAAAATGGGAAATACCCAAAGATGGTCTTCAGTTTTTCAGTAAATCATACATGCCACTAGATGTAATAGTTCATTTATCTTCATGAAAATAAACAAGTAAACATTAGGTATAAGTAGCATTGGTTGCACCTTGTAGGAAAATATTTTTAATTTTATTTTATGCAAAAGTTTTACTTACCTCATGGTACTGCTTGGTGAGGTCCATTAGTTTCTTGTTGAAGTCTCTTCTTCTATTGAGAAGCAAGGCTGAGTTCATAGAGCAAGATGATTCTAGAGAGAAATAAACAAAATTAAAACATTAAACTCCTCTATCATTTAATCAAGTGAAGAAAAAAAAAAAACATTTTATATAAAATAAAACATTTCAGTAACAAGCTGGGATTTATCATTGCTCTCAGTTATTATATTTTCATTTTTTAAAAGGTGGATGTTTAAAAAAAATCTTACCACTGCTTGTAGACTTTAAGATGGGTTTGATGAGAAGTTCATATTTGTCACTTGTTCCAGCTTGTGCACCAAACTTGTGAAATTTCTCCACATGGAATGAATAGGCAGAAGGTAGGACAGTTTTGATCTGGCCAAGATGGTGGAGAGTCAAGGTTCTGTGGAACAAAGACAAACAATGCAACAAAGTTTAAAAAATTTAAATAAAAAATTATGTAAATCATTTAAATTCTATGCACATTTTGTGACATTTCAAGCCAGGATTCTATGTGCCATGGATATGGTACTGAGCTAAGAAATGAAACTATTACAAACTCTAATGTATGTATATTAGACTAAATGTTTGTACATAATTATGTTTTGTAATATTGTTATAATAGCTTACTTTCTGGTCATTGATTGAAATCCAGCCTGTAACTTTTCCAGAGTAATGTTTTCTCCCCTTGTATGAATCATGGACACTATTGTTTCAACTGTACGGAAGACCTCTGCTAGTGTTCTGTATTTGTATGGCAAAATGAGAGTGCCTTTTTCTTGTATTGCAGAGAGATCAGCAAAACGCTTATAGGCTGGTGCTTTGATGGGGCTTGTAACATTTACAGGACCATCCAACAGAAGTTTTCTAGGTGATACATATTTTTGATTGGCAGAATAGTTGGATTTTTCTTTAGGGAAGATTAATCTTTGCCTCAAGGGACCTTTACGGGGACTGAAACAAATTAAAACAAATAATTGTAGATTATATAACAAATTAAAAAAAAATATTGCAATAGAAAAAAAGATAGGCAAGGCAAAGCATGAACATATACTTGCCCTGATGAAATTAATTTTTTCTCTGTCTGAAAAAGCTCAGAGAAATCTATTTAGCTAAGATACCACCTATGATTAGAGTAAAAAAGTAGTTTTTCAGCATTGACTTTGAAAGGTAAGAAAAATTAGGAAAAAAATAGCATACCTGATAGGTTCATCCCTGTCTCTTGGGAGATCAATGTCAGTTTCTCTAAGAGCATTTTGAATGGCTTCAAGTCTAGAGTTTTGCTGGTTTAGTCTTTCCAGAGATTGCTTGACAGACAGTAGTTTTTTCTGTATTCTGGCCTTCTTTTTAAGGTCATCAATTCCAGATAAAGTTTGCTGTAAAAAAGAGAAGCAGAGAAATTTGACCATGAATTATTTGATATGTATTTTATAAAGCTAAAGAGACACAAAAAAGAATCACATTTAAAAAAAATGTACCTAATGTCACCTTCATCTCTACTGAAATGATGCTATGTTGTACATTACCACAAATTTGTTGAATGTAACCAAATTATTAAGAGTTGATAGGTATTCCTTCCTTACAAATTCTAAAGATTTAATTTCTTACCTTCTGAATAGCTTCAAGATTATCAATGTTGGCCTCAGGAGTTGAAGGTCTCTCTGGCAACACATTTTTATGACTTGGTGTAGTAGGATGGGCATTTCTGATTGTGTTTGGAGTACGAGGAGGCTCAACACTGATAAAATTCTCTGGAGTTGATGGTCTGATAGAACTTTCAGACACTTTTTCATTGGATGTATTAGCTGAAAGTGTTTCTTTCGATGGGAGATCATTGGAGGTATTGATTTGGCTGACTTCAGCATCTGCACTTACAGATGAGCTAGTGTACACTACTTTGGTATGATGGGTTTTCACATCCTCTAAAGTCTGGTTCCTTTCTGTTACAAATACTTTGGATGGTCTGTCACTAACATCTTGACTTTTCTTCAACACAGACACAGGACGCTTACGAGATTTGAAAAACTGTTTGATGGAGGGTTGAACTTCCATGATAGAGCTAGCAGTACACAGAGTTACCTTACAGCCGAGTCGAAATTTTCGTACAAACAATTAAACTGAGCACCGGAAATTGATGTTGAGAGGGATAATTCACTTCACCAATTTGATGGTAAAAGACATAAAAATAAAACAAGAAGATTGGCTTTCAAAACTTTCGAAAGCCAAGTGCTGAGTGCTGACAAAAAACAAAAGCAAAACAAAACTTTATTTTCCGGCGTTGCCAAGTGAAAGTAGCAGACAACAATAAGCGTATTTGTCGTTCGCGGGAAAAAAGCCTCGTTTACAAATGAACATAGGGCCGAATCATAAAACAAAATTCAACCAATCACAGCGCACTATAACCCGAGAAGGGATGTCCCCTTTGATTATCAAATCCTGTGTTACAATTCGGCCCTTAGCGATAAACTAAAACCAAAAATCATTTTACGGGAACTTCTGGTTTTATTTGCTTAATATGGTTCATTTCATTTTATTTATTAGTTTAAAAAAAACTATTGAACCAAAATCATTTTCAATAATTTCTTTACTCTCATCATAGTCATCACCAATAATTAATCAGATTGGTTGATAACTATATATCTGTCGTGCTACATTTTAGAGCCTATGGTATAATGCTATAATATAGTAATTCTATATGAAAAATAATTGTAATTTTCTAAAGATAATTATAATACTATATTTTCAGTTCATTTCTGGATTTATAAGAGATTAAGGCCGGAATTAATAGACGTTTTTGTAATACCTCTGTGGCGCTAAGTCACGGATTGCGTACTGTGTTAGATAGGGAAAATCGACACTTACCAACGACTTAAGTTATTGATGTTGTCTATTAATTCCGCCCTAAATATAATATTTCAACACATTTTTTTAGAACCAAGTGGCAAGAAACCAAAAAATCTGCGCCTTGGATGGAAATTGAAAACTTGTATTTTGCTCACACCCTGTGTATTCTGAGTTTTGATTAATTCTTTTCGAATGTGTTACTGGCAACATTGTTAAAGAGTAATAACAAAACACCTCAACTATTCCAAATTCCAAATTTTGAAGTTTCAGAACAGGGAATAATTGGAAAATCTTAATAATTATTTGATTCTTGTAAAATCTCTGGTTGATTCTCTGTTTTCTGGATTTTTAAAAGATTAGACATGGCAGCAAGTAGGGTATCGAGAGTGCAGATAGAGGAATCACCTATTAGCTATGTGCAAATGGATGGATTGGTAAGTTTATCTTTCTGTTCCTAACCTCCAAAAAGTAATCTGCTCAATGGTTAAAAATGGTTATCACTTACCAGATTTATGTAAAATATAGGTATAACGGGAGAGATGAAACATAGAATACACTGGTAAACCACAAAACATTGTAGATTTGGAACATTAAGCATGTTGAAGACAGGATTGGTTACCATTCTAGTGGTGAACTCATCCATGGTTGAGAGTGTTCCACTTTCTACTGCTATTCCAGTCTGACTCAGTCTGGGTGAGGTTTATATGAGAAGCTGGGTTGCCTGCTCAGAAGACAGAAGGCAACACATCCTTGCATTGTAAAGATCAAGCAGGCAATTTTAAGCAGAAGTTAACTTAATTTATGGTAGGTATATCTTATGTGATCAGACAGTGGTTATTAAATAAAACAGTTATTATTTAAGAATAATCATTTCAATTTTGAAACCATTAATACATTGAGTACCCCATGTATCATTTATCATACACCACTGTCAGATTTTTGACAACAGTTGTATCTTTTTTCATACATCGCTACCAAGTCCTTCACCGACATGTGTATCTTATTTCAAACACCGTGTAGTAATGAGTATGAAATATTGAAATCCAGCAGCCTTGACGTAAACAATAATATTAAAAAATGTGGCTTGGCCTGGTACAGATACAGAGCTAATATCATCATGGTGGTTATTATTATTATTAAACATGTTGGATCAAGGTTTATTAACAAATAACATAGAATATATACATACATAGAAATTAAAATTAACATAAAAAGCTTGTTTCTAACCTAATTTGTTAGAGCAGGTACTTTAGGTGATTTTGGTCTGTGTTGTAGCTTGTCATCCCCTAGAATTCCTCTCCTCTGATGGGCAATAAGTGTCACAATACTTCCATTTAACACCTTGAAAATAGCTATTTTAATTATGATAATATACTTCCACCAGATTATATTTGTAACTATCTATTTTCTGAATTACAGGCTGCTATGAAGATAGTAAAACTTGTCATGAGGAGAGCACCAACAACATTGATGTAGCTCAAGGAGCTCTGCTGGGCTTAGTAGTGGACAACAGACTAGAGATCACAAACTGTTTTCCTTTTCCCAAAGTTGCCTATGATGAGAGTGTTGATGAAGGTATGCTTTATATTGAACCATAATCTAAACTTCTATTTAATTCTTGAAGTAAAAAATCTTAACCTTAGTGAAAGAACCAAGTTGACAAGGCGATTATTATTCAAATTTGATCAAGTTTTATGTATAGTAAGAATATATACATACATGGAATATTTACAAAGTGCAATTATAAAACAAAACTTGATGAAGGGTACTGCTAATGCCAACAGCATTTTCTTCCAATGGTATTAAACTATTCTTATCTAGATTAAAACCTTGTACCTTGGCTGATAGGACAAAACAACACCTTTCTTTATTATCTGCAGGAAAGTTGTAAAACAGGCATTTGATTGTTTTAACTTTGTATTGTTTGGATATAATCAACAAAAAAAATATTTCAAAATTTATCATTTGTGTTTTTTTTTCCAGAGGAGTACCAGCTGGAGATGATGCGTAGACTAAGGCGGGTGAATGTAGACCATTACCATGTTGGTTGGTACCAGAGCTCTGATGTGGCTAACTTCATCTCCCTTCCTCTCATCGAGTCCCAGTTCCACTACCAGATATCCATTGAGGAGGCAGTTGTGCTCATTTATGGTTTGTTTAGTATTTTATTATTTAATCATGAGTTGCTCACAGCTTTAAAAAGGTTTATGACAAAAATATAATACATAATGATATGTAATGGGAATCAGTATATCCATATCATACTAAGACAATATGTTGATATCAGTTTATATTAATAATAAAAAATCTCCCATTTACATAATTATAATTTTACAATAATACATTTTTAGTTAGGTTAATAACTGTGAAGATGGTTATACATTCCATTACTAATATATTGTAATAAATATCTTTTTGAATGTATATTGCTTTCCATTCAACGGGTTAATAGTGCAGTGTGATGAGAACTGTCCGATTTTAAAGTTCATTAGAAGATTTTCCATTGGTAGACGAGTTGTAAAAATAAAAATATGAGGTAATCCAAGCAATAAATAAGGGATTTACTTTTTTCTTTTTGCACCTGGTAATGCTTGAGAAATATTAGTTCATTAAGAAGTAGTTCAACCCTGCTATCCCAATAGCAAATGTTCTTAACATGAAAAAAAAATGACATGTCAGAATCAAGTAAAGGAAAGAAATAAAATAATTTTATCTTCAGGTTGTGTTTAGCCGAATTTTCTATGTTATTCACTGTATTAAGTGATATTTAATAACAATTTCCAGACACCCAGAAGACAAGCCGTGGGTTCCTGACACTGAAGGCATACCGTCTCACGCCCCAGGCTGTGCAAATGTACAAGGAGGGCGAGTTCACACCTGAGGCTCTGAGGAATGTGAAGGTGGGCTTCGAGAATCTGCTCCTGGAGGTCCCTGTTAAGATCCGGAACTCACCCCTGACCAATGTGTGTTGCTGGCTGAGTTGGATGGACTGGTGTCTCCTGCCGAGGGTAACAACTTCCTGGACCTGGGAACTGCGTAAGTAGTATGATATACTAAAGTATAGTACAGTCGAAACTGGATATAAGAAGACGACCACAACACAAAATATACATGAAAACTACTAACAGTATCAGCCTACAGAGAGAAAAATAAATATTTTAAGTTCCATCACTACAGATTTAATAGGTATTCATTCTTACGTTTTGTTGTGAGTGGATTCTGGCTGGTGGACTAAAAACATGGAGGAGACCAGCAGTCTGGCTAGGGGACTATAAATAGGCAGTAGACCAGAGCATTGGCTTGGTTCTGGGGGCCGGTGTCGATTATTAGCCTCCTTGTAAAGACAGTGGTAGAAGTGCTGAGTCATTCCTCCACTGTCTGGCTACCATCGTTCACGATGACGTCAACCTATGATGATGATGAGTGGATTAAAACAAGTCTCACTTATGGAAGCATACAGAGAAAGTACAATGTAGAGTAGAGATACACTCTCTATTTCATAAATAAATAAAAATCTGATCAAAAATCAAACTCTATTACAAACGTGACAAAAATATTTTCGACACCATTGACACCCACTGGAACATATTTTGTTAACGAAGTACTCCTCATCATTTTTTTCTTTTAGAATAAATAGTATATTATAGCAGTGCTTCACATAGACTATCGGATCAAGACAGGGAGTCCCATTAGGTTGTTGTCCCATTATAGTGGAGCTGTGAAATGGTAATCATTTATATTTATTTAGAAACTCTTTATTAGTAGAACATACGAGACAAATAATGGTAAAAATTAAATATAAAAATTGATAATATTAATAATATAAACAAGAGAAAAAAATAAACAAAATATATACCTAATTATGTCCTAACTAAAGGGCGGGGTTATTACCTATGGCAATCTCTTCCACCCAACCCTTAATCATGGTTAACACTTGGTTGTCTTGACTCCACAGGAGTGTGTTGGAGGGCCAGCTGAGGTGTCTGATGGAGAGAGTGGACGAGTTGAACCAGGAGGCCATCAAGTTCAACAGATACCAGCAGCAAGTGGTGCGTCAAGCCCAGGACAAGCATCGCTACCAAGCCAAGCGGGTCAGTACACCTTACTTTTTTGTAATAATAATAAAGTGTTTTATTGTACATTTCTTTTACATTACATATAAAATATAGCACATAGGAAGAGAAATATTGAAGTGAGACTGTATGTCTTACATAGACTTGTCACACTAAGAGACCCAGTATAGTATGGGTCTCTTGTTTTTGTGACAAGTTTTATGTTATACATAATAATCAAAACAAATCTAAATATTATTTTGGGTGAGGTCAATGTGAGTAGCAGGTTTGTGAGTTTCCTGCGAATGGAGGGTAAAACCCCCGTCGTGATATGACCATGGCAGTTGAAAGCGACGTTAAACCCCACAAAAAAAAAAAAATATTATTTTGATTCCAGAATGTTTAGATTTTTCTCCCAACTAGGTATACTCTACTGCTGGATAGGTACCAATTGGATTCCTCTATTAACATGAAAATTCATAGTTTCAATCTGTAATACTTTAGGTGACACAGAGTTCACTCTAATACCTGTACGAGCGTTTATTTAGAAGCAAGGCTGTAGGTACATTTCATTACTTCTATGTTGGTAGATATTTCTATGGTTTGCAAGGTACATAATAGGTAAATTCTTGGGTCAAGCACTACTCACTTTTATCAGTATTAGGTACATGAAAACTATGGGTAGATACTTATTATATCTGTTGTATTTTCAGCTTTAGTAATGACAGGTCAATATTCATTTTCTTATGTTAGACCATTTAATTTCATTTTTAAATAAATACCTTTTTTACCTTTCATATTTCAGCTATAGTTTTCAAGTACATATATTATGTTTGTAGTTTCCTCTGATATTATTATAATAATAATATCCCCTAAGTCACCTTATGTATTCTGACTGACTAGTTAGTCCAAGACAAATTATGATGATGTGAAAATTCCAAATGAATAAATTTTATGGCTCGGTTTCGAACCCGCGACCTCTGGATTACCAGACCAACGCTTTGACTAATGAGCCATCTAGCTAGACGAAGCCCCTGAGCCACGCAAAACCTACAAACAACTGTACCAAATTTTGAACACATTTTTTTGTCTGCTCTGCGGTTCGAACCTGGGACCTTCAGCATGTCATAAGGTAGGATCACACGATATGGCAGAGCGACATTTAATATGGCAATCTCCCTTGCCATAGCGTGTGATCGGTCTTTGTTTACATGACCATAGAACTATTTGGGTCTATGGCGACAAGTTTTTTCTATGGTGTCATAGACGTATGGCAGGATCTATGGCATTCGTGTGAGTGCTTCATCACACACATGGTCTACAATATGATAAATGGTGACGACTGGCAGGCTTGTCTAAGGCAAGGGGGAAGACATACAATGCCATAGAGTTTTTTGCCACATTATATGGCATCGTGTGAGTGCCATTCATTTTTTTTTTTTTTTTTTTTTTTTTTCTCGCCATAGAAAATATGGCATCTGTGCCATATAGTGTGATCCTACCTTTACCACTTGAACTGTCGGGTTTCAGATGCAAGAGAACCAGGCGCGCGCTCTCAAGGACGAGCCGCCCCTACCCGAGGAGGACCTGAACAAGATCTTCCGCCCCCCGCCCATCCCCCCCCGCCTCTCTCCCATGCTGATGGCGGCTCAGGTGAACGCGTACGCCGACCACATCAGTCAGTTCTCCTCCCAGTCCCTCGCCAAGCTCTACATGATGGAGGCCGTCAAGAGCCACAACCTCACCTCCTAAATTCGCGCGAGCCGCCACTAAAGATTTCATACTGGGTGGTATAAAATCTTTAGAGAAAAAAACCGACCACTTTTGTTTTCGTCATAACTTCTTTTTTGTTGCCTTTCTCGTTATATCCTCTTCGCGCCCAACACAATTTTTTGTTTTGTAGTACAAAGTGACCGGTGTCCTCACCCGAGGACAAACATTTTATACTACTTGGTAGTATAAAAGTTTAGCTTGGGCACTTAAGACTATAAAATAAATGTTCTCTTACGAGGACATTGGGCGCGAAGAGGATATGGCAAGATTCTCACTAAAGTGAGCTCTTCCGCCCAATCGTTAAGCTCGAAATTTTTCGCTAAACTGGAAAAAACTAGCTTCATATTATTTTTATTATTCATTTTTTAAGCAGGAAAATATTGCTGGTTTCTTGAATTCCTTGTCCAAGTTTGACTTGTGTCCAATGGGCCATTCTATATCTTTCATTAATGAATTTTAGTTTTCCATCTTTTGTGATTATTGCGTTAACAAAAGTGTTTGGTTTTTTTTGTTGAACAACTAGTGTATTTTACTGTTCACTTTTCCATTCCCCATCTGTCTCTGTACTGCCGGTAGTAGACTCTAAAGTGCTAGAAGCACATTTACGTGAAGTAAGTTAAAGTAAGCTGAATATTGCCGGCTGGGAACTAATGGCTAGGTTGCGAAGCTCATGCTAAACTGCTTGTTCAATGCTGATAAAAGTCCTAGCTCAGTGTGATAATTATTTTGTCTAATTAATATCTTATTCCTCGAATAGTTAGGATAACTCTTGAATTCAACTCACATTTGACTTGGTCTGCTACCCCAGTTGTATGAAATTTTGTTATCATAAATTCTTCAAACACACTATGTAAACTTATCAAATAAACTACTTTCAGATCTTTAAGTGACTTAAAAACTAGCTTCATTTCTTTATTAACTGATATCTTTTTATTAGGTTATTAATGCTAGTATAAAATATTTGCTTATACCGTAGCTAGTATACAAGACAAATAATTATTTTTTATCAGTAACAGATCATAAGAGCGAAATTAATAGACCAAATCGATAACTTAAGTCATTGCTTAGCGTCGGTTTTCTCCGTCTAACATAGTACGCAATCCGAGACGTAGCGCCACAGAGGTATAAATTTCGCCCTCAGACTGTATAAATGTCGCCCTAAGACTATAGAATATCCTTTTTGAAAAGGAAAAACAAAATGAAGTTGTTGTTTCGACCTCAATTCTTCTATTTTCAAGTAAAGAAACACCTGGGAATTCTCTGTGTCCATAATTCCGCCACTGGTTGCTGCTCACATCTAAGCAAGTACCTACTCATTTTTCCTCGTAAATTTATGAGTGTACATAACAAGAACGGTGAGATATGATTCGTTGTCATGGAAACAGACATACTGTTTTTTTTTTTCTTCGTTCTTCCTGCTCATATGTGTTGGGGAGGGGTGAGTTTAGTTTGTTGATCAATAAAAGGTTTTTCTTTCGTCTTGATTTAGGTGACAAAAGTTTTGTTCTGCCTTCAAATTAGTGTTCAGTTTTAATAAGGTGAGTATTGGTCTTGGTTTTATGAAAAACGTTTTGCACCCGTTGCCAATGTCACAAGTAACCTACTGGAGGGCCAAGTGGTGTGCTAAATTAGTATTTATTTAAGATGAGTATCTCACAGCTGTAGACATGAAACACCTACTGTTGATGCTTGTGGTCTTTATTGTAGCTTGTCCGTCCCGTAGTACGCCTCCCCTCTGATGGGCGAGAAGTGACACAATACTCCATTCAGGCGCTGGATCTACACGAACGCACCGGAAGGTATCCCTTACAAACAACTGTAACCAAATTATTAACAACTCACCCAACCCAGGCTGGGTGAGGTTAATGTGGGTAGCAGATTTCAGACTTTCCTGTGAATGGAGGGTAACACCCCCGTCGTGATATGACCAATTGACCATGCAGTTGAAAGCGACGTTAAACCCAAATTAAAAATAATAATTTTTCTCGTACTTAATGTCAATATTTTTTGTTATGTTTGTTAATTAATTATCTATGTCTGTACAACCATATTGTTTTTCAGTTATTTAATTATTTCGACTGAAAAAACTTTAGAGAAGTCTATTATTTAATTTTTTGTTTAACTGTAAATTCACTCTAAACTGCTACTTGAATCTTAGATAAATAGTAGGTATATTTAATAATAATATTCATCCGCAACTAATTCAGCTTGATATGTGTCATTAAATTGATATTGTGACCACATAATAAAAAGACTCATTTGAGGTTTAGGTGGTAGAAAATGCTTTGAGCATTAACCTCGCCTGGTGGTTAACTTCCACTAAAGAGTATTATTATTTTTATTATAGTCTTCAACGCGGTCAAAACTTCATTGTATGAAGAAATATAAGTACTAAGTAGGCTGGAATTAAAGTACTTTATTTTGAGAGAGAAAAAATAGGTAAATGTTTTTCCCTAAAGGCGAACGTAATATATTTCAAACGAAGGAGAGTGGAAAAGTCACAAGTGAAAACTTTAACGGATCTCTGTAGGATTTTCCGTGAATATTAAGGTATGACAATTACAGTGGAAAAACATGCTTACCTAGATACCTGGGTTACCTGTCGCTCGCATATTTCTTAAAATTTCTGTTAAGAATAACGCACATCGCTTTCACAATCGGATTTCTGAAATTTTCTTTGCGTCTCTCTAACATCGAGGAACCAGCCTCTGTGGCGTGATGGTTGAGACTTCTGCCCGCAGTCCAGAGATATCGAGTTCGATCCCCGGTTGGAGCAGACTTTTTGAAGGAAATTCTGTTCCCTCCAAACGCGTGAGGCTGGAATTTCTTGTCCTACCCAGCCTGGGTTAATGTATGTAGCTGGTACGATTCTCAGCAAATGGAGGGTAAAATCCCCGTCCTGACTATCCATCTCAATCAGGACGTTAAAACCAAATAGAATCATCTGGTCACAATAGAATTTACTTAGATCTAACCAGGTCAGATAATAAAAACATCGAGGACTTTCGAAATGGTGTCTGAATTTTAGGCAAAAATAGTTGGTAGCAGGGTCTCTGAGTTTTGTAAAGCTTTCTCTTAATAAATTCGTAAATAAAAAGCTAAAAAATTCCTGCCCCGCTGTGAATCGAACCCAGGTCACCATGCGTACAATGCCTAGCGCGCTAACTCACTCTGCCACGGTGACTACTGATTTGACCATGCAGTTGAAAGCAATCTTAAATTTTTGTTTAAAAAAACGCTTGCATACGAGTCTCCAACCATTTCGACATTTTCATCTTTACTATTCAAGGTCCAAAACCCAACTGACCAAATTTCGTATTGTGCGCATGACACACACTTTCCCTCTTCTCTTAGGGTTGCAATATCGAAACGAAAATATCGATATTAGGTATATCGATAATATCGATATCCGATATTAGAAGACTTCTCTCCCTTTACAATTCGATATTTCGTTACATAATATCGTTACATAATATCGTTACATAATTTCGTTACATAATTTCGTCACATAATTTTGGTTATGTGCCAGAGCAAAGACATGAAAATGTCAAAAAGATTGGCAGTTACCGAATATTGTTCGAAAACACCAATATCCTGTGGTGAGTACTCCCTGTTTATATTCCCCCAGCCAGACTGCTGGTCTCCACCCTGTTTATAGTCCTCCAGCCAGACTGCTGGTCTCCACCCTGTTTGTAGACCCCCAGCTAACTTAAGATATTTATGAAGGTACCTACTAGCTACAGCAGCTTCTAGAAAAGTCAAGGTAAGACCCAGTACTTACTGAATTATCATGATGTGCACAAAGCAGTGCTTTTCAATTCGTTAAGAATGAGGTAGGCAGTAGGTACCTACCTACCTATACACCGACAAAGACTCTCCATTGTATACATTGCAAGCTAACTAGAAGCATACAGCCAAAGGTTTACAAAAGTTAAATGAAAACAGATAAGAAATAATTTTCATGAAAGATTTTCGTGACAAAACACTGTTAAGCTTCTGAGTTAACCCAAGCTGATATTGTTTCAAAATACTGCTACATCAGATTTTCTTTTAATTCTCGGGGTTAAACGTCGCATCGCTTTCAACGGTCATGCTACAGAATTTGTTTCATTTCAGTTGATAATGAAGTTCTGGGCTCAATAGCTTTATTAATTTATGCTTTGCCCTTGTCAGATTACCTTTTACTATTATTACTAAAAAATATAAAATCAACCTATTCATAAATTTTAAGCCACCAGAAATTTACCAGTACGGAGAAACAGTGATGAAAAGGTGAAATTGCGCGTTTTTTTTTCATGTAAATGCGCCCCTTTTCCCCCGCGGCTGGCACCCCAGTTAGAATTACGCCGTCTTACGGGAGAGTCTGGCCCTTAGAAGATCTTGGATCTATACATTCAATAAGTGGATTCCCCAAATTATCACCAAGACATTCAATGGGTTAATTCAAATGCAATCTACTTATCCATCAGATTATTTTGCCTTAGTAATTTAAATTTTAACCCGGTATTCTATCGTACGAGTATCTTTGTACAGGTTTCAGGGCGAATTATAAAATATTATTTTATTTATTTGGGTTTAGTATTGCTTTCAACAGCATAGTCGTATTATCATGGGGGTTTTATCCTGCATTCGCTGGAAACTCACAAACCAGCTACTCAAATTAACCTCACCTAGCCTGAGTGGGGCCGGGAATAGCATCACGACTAAATATAAAATAAGATTTCAAATAAGATCGTCCCTCAAATTGGAGTTTTAATCAATCACGGCTCACTACAGTTCAACTTTTTATAAATTGAACAATATAGATAAAATTTATAAATTGAACAAATTTAATCATAGCTCCAAAGCTTGGCTGAGTAGCTGGTTCAAAGCTTTTGGCTGAGGAGCTGGTCCAAAGCTTATATGAGGAGCTGGTTCAAAGCTTTTGGCTGAAGAGCTGGTTCAAAGCTTTTGGCTGAGGAGCTGGTTCAAAGCTTATATGAGGAGCTGGTTCAAAGCTTTTGGCTGAGGAGCTGGTCCAAAGCTTATATGAGGAGCTGGTTCAAAGCTTTTGGCTGAGGAGCTGGTCCAAAGCTTATATGAGGAGCTGGTTCAAAGCTTTTGGCTGAGGAGCTGGTCCAAAGCTTATATGAGGAGCTGGTTCAAAGCTTTTGGCTGAGGAGCTGATCCAAGGCTTATATGAGGAGCTGGTTCAAAGCTTTTGGCTGAGGAGCTGGTCCAAAGCTTATATGAGGAGCTGGTTCAAAGCTTTTGGCTGAGGAGCTGATCCAAGGCTTATATGAGGAGCTGGTTCAAAGCTTTTGGCTGAAGAGCTGGTTCAAAGCTTTTGGCTGAGGAGCTGGTTCAAAGCTTATATGAGGAGCTGGTTCAAAGCTTTTGGCTGAGGAGCTGGTCCAAAGCTTATATGAGGAGCTGGTTCAAAGCTTTTGGCTGAGGAGCTGGTCCAAAGCTTATATGAGGAGCTGGTTCAAAGCTTTTGGCTGAGGAGCTGGTCCAAAGCTTATATGAGGAGCTGGTTCAAAGCTTTTGGCTGAGGAGCTGGTCCAAAGCTTATATGAGGAGCTGGTTCAAAGCTTTTGGCTGAGGAGCTGGTCCAAAGCTTATATGAGGAGCTGGTTCAAAGCTTTTGGCTGAGGAGCTGGTCCAAAGCTTATATGAGGAGCTGGTTCAAAGCTTTTGGCTGAGGAGCTGATCCAAGGCTTATATGAGGAGCTGGTTCAAAGCTTTTGGCTGAGGAGCTGATCCAAGGCTTATATGAGGAGCTGGTTCAAAGCTTTTGGCTGAGGAGCTGATCCAAGGCTTATATGAGGAGCTGGTTCAAAGCTTTTGGCTGAGGAGCTGATCCAAGGCTTATATGAGGAGCTGGTTCAAAGCTTTTGGCTGAAGAGCTGGTTCAAAGCTTTTGGCTGAGGAGCTGGTTCAAAGCTTTTGGCTGAGGAGCTGGTTCAAAGCTTTTGGCTGAGGAGCTGATCCAAGGCTTGGCTGAGGAGCTGGTCCAAGGCTTGGCTGAGGAGCTGATCCAAGGCTTGGCTGAGGAGCTGGTCCAAAGCTTTGCTGAGGAGCTGATCCAAGGCTTGGCTGAGGAGCTGGTTCAAGGCTTGGTAAAATTTCATTCTTAAAAATCAATCGATATCAAAAAATGAGCCGTATATTTTTAATTTTTCTTTTGTCTTGGCCAGTTCTGATCAGGTGTAATTTCATTATTCTTAAAAGTATTTCTGAATCTCGTGCTAATTAAATTATCTCCTGATTTTTAAAACTTAAATATTTAACAATGTGTTTAAAAGACTTTTTCAAGGCCGCCAGGGCAATTACAACCCCACCGCCACCACCCCCCAAACCGTTCATTCAAACCCCAAAAATAATTATCCAAATTTACAAAAGATGTTCAAAATAGGTAGAAAAACACATTAAATCAAAATTTACCGTGTCTTTTAAAAAATAGCAAAATTTAAGTGATTTATTTGAAAAGTATACTATTTTAATTATATTTATTTCAAAGATATAAAATAGTGGTTTTCGCATATTTCGAATTGAATTGAAGTTAATTGAATTCAAAATGAAATGAAATAATTCCATGTGACATTCAAAAAGCCGAACAAAAATCTCAAGGATATGTGTGAGACAAAATATGCAAGACATCAGAGAATGAAATAATACGAAAGTTCGCGAACGACTGCAGAAATGAAATTCAACCAAGGAAAGTCGAAAATAATGATGTTCAACCCAATATAAAGCTGTTCAAATATGATTGCAAGGATCCTCACCTATACCATCTTGTTGTACCATCAACAGTACAGGAAATGTCTCAGAAACAATTAACTCTTTTAAATCACTTCTCTGTCTACAAATTGACCTACGTTACAAAATGCAACATGATAAAATAAAAGTATCCGAAATCATACTGTTGATTTTTGAACAGAACTTCCGTCTCATTATTTTTCTTTTCCTATTTTCCAGGTTTCAACTTTTTGAACAACTTCATTTATGTTTGAGCTATCATGACAATGCATCAGCGTGACTATTATCAAGTTATTATTTATACCTTTGGGTTAGATTACCCTATACCTATCACATGAATTGGTACCTAATAGGTTAAACTATAATGAAACAAATGAGAAAGTTTATAAATAAATGAATATTATGAACTCGTTAATAAGATGTCATTTTCATTAAATTGCCGTTCTCGGTAAAACGTCACGTGAATAAAATATATCTTCTAGACATAGGCATGCAGAACGATGTAACCCATATCGCGCCTGCATTTCAGAACCACCGTCTATTTAGTAATGTTTAGACTGCTTTTGAAATCACACCAGATTTTGAACTAGTATTTTATAGGTATTCTCGTCAGTTCTTTGTCACAAATATGGCGAAAAGAGGGGTAAATATTGTTGTTTCCTTGCAATCATTTTTTTTTTTTTAAACTCAATTTTGTAATTTTGGTAGCCTTAACTTTACTGCGACCCTTAAAACTTGTTCCCGGTCCCTTTATTTCAGCGGTCGAGGGTTTGAAACTCAGCCAGGACATGAAAATTTATCCTCCTGTTTGGGATTTTGACTTTTGACCACATGATAAAACGTTGCCTTACTGCTGAAATAATGGATCTAATTAGTCCCAGTCTGGCAGTATAAATAAGGCGATAATAATTATTGTTTTGTGTAGAACACACCTAGAGTAACCGTATATTCATATAGAATCACTATTCATTTATAGAATTACTATGTCATACTATTTAATGGCGGAAAAGTGCATGTGCTAAGAATTATTTCTAACTGAAGTTTGCCTGACCCCGGCACTCCGCGCCGCCTAGTTAGTGTCAGTTTTCTATAGCATATATTCTATCTCACTTTTCTGTTCATGCTGATTAAAATAGAGAGGTTAGTTGATGGCATGGATATTCAGAACTATGTATTACCTGCTGAGGAGAGCAAATAAGCTCGAAACAGCTGTCCAGGTATGTTCTGATATTCATGTACATCTAGGACAACTTCTCACTTTTCTGTGCTGCTGATTTTGCTGATGCTGCTGATTATTCAGGAGAGTGTCTTTTACCCTTATAAAATGTTATTTTGTCCGTCCAGGGATTCAAAGGCAGAATGGCCAAAAAGGGGGGACCGGTGCAGCTTCAACAGGAGGTGAACACAAATGACGACTGGCAGAAGATGTTGGTGGAGAAGAAGGGGCTTGTGGGTGAGACATTTTGAGAACCGGTACCTGTCCTGTCCAGGGACGGCTGCACCCGAGGCATGGCCGTGTATTTATTTTTCTAACTCTACTCTACACAATGAGGCATTGCCGTACATCGTTTCAGGTCGCATCTCGGCGCCACAGTCCAGGGATACGCACTCTTTCTGTTTTTGTTTAACCTTCTTCTTTATTTCTGGTTATTCAAATTCCAGTGCTTTTACCCTCAAATTAACAAGAAACTTACCGACCTCAGAAGCTTGATCGATACGGCGGCGTACTTGTAACCTGGAGGTCGGTGGTTCAAATCCCGGTTTCAGCGTAGATTTAGTAAAGCGAGTTTGAGTAGTTGTGACATCACGTAGGTGATTAACACAAATATAATAACAAGAAACTCACGCATAAAACCAGCTAAAATTAAGGTCACACAGCGCGGAAAAAAATCGTTCCGTCCTAGTGAGAGACGGGTTGTAATGATGAAAATCTGCCTGACGAGGTAATTTACGACTTTAAGTAAAATCCTAGTCAGGACTTTAAAGTCAGGAATTGTCAGAACTCGGGACTTTTACGGGACTGACTAAAGAAGAGTGTTCGGAACACAAAGATCATGATTCTTTCCCGTCGACGACGAAAAAATATTCAAGTTGTAGGTAAATAAGAACTTGTCACCAACCTTCTAAGGCCGGGATTCCACTGATTGCCACATTTTGTCTCGCAAAGGAAACAGGGATGTAACAATGTAACATAAACCTTACACTCTGCCGGGCTCTCTCTTTCTTTGTATAGGCATTCTTCACACCTCGGCCGAGGTGTTTGATCTCCGCGATGCCGACGTTGAGAAGCGTTGCGCAATGTTTCATGCTCCGCTCTTTCTCTAGCATCAAATGAGTTCGAATCCCACTGACTGAAACATTGCTCCGCAACACTTTTCAACACTTCCTATTCAGAATTCGAGACAAAATGTTTCGAGAAAAATATTTTTTTTGTGAGGATAATAGGAAAATCTTCAAAAGACACCCAGCCACCTCACTCCCTGGGGTGTGGGATTTTTACCCACTAAAAACCTATCCTCAGAAGACGTAGGAGATCCCGAAACCGTGTGATACCTACATTACTTCGGGAGGAAAAATATTGCGAAAAGTTGAAAAACAAAATGTTGCACTCAGTGAGATCCTAGCGCTCCACATCACGGAACTTTCTCTCGGTTCTTTAAGGTCGACTCACACACATCTCTGACGTGACAGTGCCGTGACCGGTCCTTGATTCTACCGGCCGTGAACCCAAAGTGATTTCTATGCACACTGTGGTCAGTGCTCCAACCAAGCAGTGGCAGTGAAAACACTGGTAAAAATTGTGAAGACACTGATAATTGCGGAGAAACACTGGTACGAGCACTGTTTGCACTGTCACTTGCCGGGTGAGTGGGAATAGGGCCCTTCAAATTCCTACAAGAATCTGATTTCCCTCGCCGGAAGGATCACGGACCGGTCACGGATGTGTGTGAATCGACCTTTATACTTCACGGACTTTCTCTCTGGTCCTTAATACTTCACGGAGTTCACGGACTTTCTCTCTGGCCCCCAGTGGTGGAGGTGTACTCCGGATGGTGTGGTCCGTGTGTCGCCATCTCCGGCAACCTGAAGAAGATGAAGCTGGACAACCAGAGCGAGTTCTTCCATCTAGCCATGGTGAGTGTTATCGCAATGTACGAGCTGAAACCCGGCACTTTGATTTCATTTTATTTGATTTTATTAATGATGACCCCCGAATGATGACCCGATAATGATGATTAATGATGAAGGGTAACACCCCCGTCCAGATCAGGACGTTAAAACCAAATAGAATCGTTGGCGTTAGGAAGGGCATCCAGCCATAAAAAAAAGTGCTCCACCCTACCAACCTCAACCATGAGGTTGAACAATGCCGACCCCAAAAGCAACATAAGCTAATATGGGATAAAGGCAAGAGAGATATATATTAATGACGACATTACATTGAAAATACATTTTTAAAATAGGTGATTTACTTAAATACTAAATAGATAAAATATTAACTGACATAACATGTCCTAAACAGACTACCCACACTGAGAAAATCAGTGATTTCCTTATTGGGTGGGATAGAGCTATTTTTCTCACATTTAACTTTCATTTTCCCCTCTCTCTTTCTTTCGTCACCTGAATTTAAAAAAAAATTGTCAGCGTCGATGGCACATTGAATACACCAGTTCTCGTTCTGTCACTGAAGTTAAGCAACTTCCAGCGAGGTTAGGACTTAGATGGGTGATCATTCAAATCGTCATGATGATGGCTATTCCCGGCTACACTCAGCCTGGGTGAGGTTAATATCAGTAGGCTGCTTTGTGAGTTTCCAGCGAATGGAGGGTGAAACCCATGTAGTTGAAAGCAATGTTTTTATTTATTTAGAAACTCTTTATTAGTAGAACATATATACACTGAACCACTTTGAATTCCGACCACCTAAAAAATCCTAGTTTTCTCGGCCGGGCAGGCAAATTTTCCAACCAAATCCTCAGTGTATGGTCTCTCATACATTTTCGCTATATTTTTTGACATTTCAGACATTTTTAACCTATAGCCCAATCAAAATAATGAAAAAAATGGAAAAAAGGCAATTTTACAAATTCAATAACATTTTCTTTTTTATTAACAATGTGTTTTGAAATAAAAAGGAACATTAATTATAATCACTTCAGTATCAAGTATTTCCTCCTCTGTCTCTGATGACATCATTTAGACGCCGTGGAAGGGAATAAACAAGATTTTGATGTTCATCTTGAGGGATATTGTTCCACTCTTCAATAATCACGTTTTTCAGTTCCCTGAGTGTCAAGGGAGCAGGAATATTAGATCTGACTCTTCTTTTCAAGTTGTCCCATGCATGCTCAATATCATTTAGATCTGGAGACATTGAGGGAGGGTCTATAGTACGAATCCCTGTTAATTGTAGGTACTCTCTTGTACACCGGGCTACATGAGGCCGTGCATTATCCTGCCACAGTAGGAATCCGTCTCCAATAAACGGAGCAAATGGCACTACAATGTCTTGGAGAACGTTCCTTACGTAATTTTCCGCATTCATTCTTTCATTATCAAAGAAGACAAGGTCTGTGTGCGCTTTGGCGGATATGCCTCCCCACACCATTACAGAACCACCATCGAATGGGACCCGCTCAACCACTGTACATTCAGCAACCCGCTCATTTGGTCTTCTATAGACTCTAACCCGACCATCTGCACCTCTTAGGGATATTCTGGTCTCATCTGTAAATAAGACTTTAGTCCAGTCATGTTCTGTCCAATCAATATGATTTCGTGCAAATTGAAGACGCGCAATTCTGTGTTGCCGCTTGCCGCAATAGCTCCGGCACTTTGCAAGAGCGGCGAGCTGTCAGGTTAGCTTCTCTTAACCTTCTTCTAACGGTTTCCGGATGAACTGAAACATTTCGTACTTCATACAGCCGACGAGTCGTCTCGGTAGCAGTGTAGCGTGCGCCGTGATCGCCGTGTCATACTAAGTGCAGTACTATTATCTTTTCATGTTTGTTAAATGAACTTCTCACTTTCACATTTATCTACATTGTAATGAGTACCCAAACCAAATTGTCATCATTTAATCTTAATCTGAAACTAACACTGTATACAAATATATTTCTAAATCAATCTAAACAGTGCCTTCTCATTCCAACTCACTACCCTCTACAAGTGGTGACCCCGACGTGATCAACAACCCCAGCAACCAGCCAACCTCCAGCAGCTCCCAGCCCTAGCCAAGCAGTTCCTGGCCCTTACCAAGCTTCAACCATGCCTGAGGAGAAGAACCTCACAGAGCTCGCAACTCACGCAGACAACATCGCAGAAGCTACTCGCCCATTCGTGCCCCAAGTCTCAGAAACTTCAATACCAAGGGCTGATGACAGACTTACCCTCAAATTCAACCAACTTGCCGCCATCTTCAGTCAAGAAATTGCCAGTCTCCGTCAAGAAGTTGCATCACTACGATTTAACCATCAGAGCAGAAGTCAATCCCCAGCCCGTGTAGGGATGGGATTCTCGACTCGTTTAGAATATTCGATTCAGTAGACTCAGTTCATCAAAAGTAGTCGACTCAGTGAGTCGACTCTTTAAGAGTCGCGGTTCTTTGAAATTCTGTATAATTTGTTTCACCTTAGATAATGGGGGTAGTCGATTCAGTAGGTAGTCTAGGGAGTATGGATGGGATTCTCGACTCGTTTAGAATATTCGGTTCTGTAGACACTAGACTCAGTTCGACTAAATATTCATCTGAATATTCATATTGCCCTCCCCTACATCTAGTTCTCACTTATCCCCTTATATCACATTAAGAAGCTAGTAGAAAGAAATTAATTTTGAGTGGGTAACAGACTTGTTTTCAATGGATAAAGCCATAGTCAATCCTATTCAAGAGTTTGAAAGATTATATTCTTAAATCGTTCCTGACGGTCCCTATAGGACGGGACCGATGCGATGAGATGTTGAGTGATGACGTCAGTGGGTAACAGACCTATTTCTAATGGCTAGTGCTAGTGGGTTAAACCAGACAGGGAAATGAGCGGTGAGTCGATAGTCGATTCTTTAGAACTTCGAGAGTCGATTCATACGACTCTTCAGAAATAGTCGACTCTTCGAGTCGACTCGCTCAATATTTACCCATCCCTAAGCCCGTGACAGATACCAGAGCCGTTCCCAGTCCCGAGGCCGCAGCAGTTCCAGGCCACGCACAGACACTGGTACCACTGGCGCTTTGGACCCCAAGCAAAGAAATGTGAGCAGCCATGCAAGTTTCAGGGAAACGCCACGGACCGCTGATCATGACGGCTTCTCAGTCGAGTCCTACGCCCCGCCGTCTCTTCGTCACAGAGCATTCAACCAAGTTGCAGTTCCTCATTGACACTGGCGCCGACTTATGCGTTTTCCCACGTTCTGCAGCACCTGGTAGACGTGAGAAGACCGACTACATCCTGTCCGCAGCCAATTCCACGGACATCAACACCTACGGCACCATCACCTTGTCACTGAACTTTGGACTCCGGCGCGACTTCACCTGGCGGTTCGTAGTAGCAGATGTTTCGAAGCCAATCATCGGCGCAGATTTCCTCCACCATTTTAATTTGCTAGTGGACCTACGGAACCACAGACTACTTGATGGGACCACTCACCTCACTGCCCAAGGACATGTTGCTGAATCCAATATCCCGTCAGTCAAGACAGTCTCCAAAGCCTCTCGGTACCACCAGCTCCTCCAGCAGTTCAAGGACATCACACGCCCCGATGGTACTCCAGGCATCATCCGTCACAACACTAAGCACTTCATTGAGACAACTCCCGGTCCTCCAGTTGCCAGCAAACCAAGGCGTCTCGCACCAGCCAAGCTCAAGGCCGCCAAGAAGGAGTTCGACGCAATGTTACAACTAGGCATTGCTCGACCTTCCAACAGTCCATGGTCTGCACCCCTCCACATGGTCGAGAAGCCGCAAGCCGACACCTGGCGACCCTGCGGAGACTATCGAGGACTCAATGCCCGCACCATTCCAGATCAGTATCCGGTGAGACATATACAAGACTTCGCCCACATTCTTCAAGGCAAAACAATCTTCACCACACTAGACCTCGTCCGAGCCTACAATCAGATCCCAGTAGCCGAGGAAGACATCTGCAAGACTGCAATCACCACCCCATTTGGCCTGTTTGAGTTCCCCTACATGTCATTTGGCCTATGCAACGCAGCCCAGACATTCCAACGCTTCATGGATGAAGTTCTTCGAGGCTTAGACTTCTGTTTCCCCTACATCGACGATGTCCTCGTAGCTTCCAACTCAGAGGAAGAACACCTGGCACACCTCTCAATCATCTTCAAGCGATTCCAAGACCACTCTCTTGTCCTGAATCCCAGCAAATGTGTGTTTGGCCAGGAACAAGTCCGATTCCTAGGATACTTCATTTCCAAGGATGGGACAAGCCCGCTTCCCGACAGAGTCAAGGATATCCTGCAGTTCCCGCGACCAACTACAGCCAAAGGTGTACGACAATTCATGGGGATGCTCAACTTCTACCGCCGCTTCATACCCAGAGCATCCCACACCTTCGCACCAGTCAACGATCTCCTGACTGACAACATCAAAGGCAAGGCAGAGATTCAATGGACGCCCGAAGCAATCAAATCATTCGATCAGTGCAAAGAGCGACTCGCAGCAGCCACCCTCCTCGCTCACCCTCTCGATAATGCCCCACTCTCGCTTGTCACGGACGCCTCTGACACCGCAGTAGGCGCAACACTTCAACAACTGGTCAACAGTGAATGGCAGCCACTCGGTTTCTTCTCCAAGAAACTTTCCAGTGCCGAGCAGAAGTACGGTGCCTATGACCGTGAGCTCCTCGCCATCTATCTTGCTGTCAAAAACTTCCGACACATGGTAGAAGGACGCCAATTCACCATCTTCACGGACCACAAGCCGCTCACCTTCGCTTTCTGCCAAAAGCCAGACAAATGCTCGCCTCGCCAGTTCCGCCACCTAGACCTTATCTCACAGTACACCACCGACATCCAGTACGTCCCAGGCGATCAAAACGTCGTAGCTGATGCCCTGTCAAGGATAGAGCTCATCCATGCGACTCTCGACTACAAGTCCCTAGCAGCCTCACAGAAAACTGATGTCGAACTACAAGCAGCACTCAAAAGAACCGACTCCACACTTCAACTCAAACTACTAGAGATCCCCGGTTCCGGTGTCAAGCTCTACTGTGATGTGTCCACACCAACTGCAAGGCCCTACATCACCCGACCTTTCCGACGCACTGTGTTCAACATGGTACACCAGCTATCGCACCCCGGCACTAACACTACAGTCAAACTCGCACAGCAGAGATTCGTTTGGCCCTTCATTTCCAAGGACTGCCGCAGCTGGACCCAAGCCTGCACTGATTGCCAACGATCCAAGGTCACTCGCCACGTCAAGGCCCCACTCGGTTCCTTCTCTCCACCAACGCAGAGATTCGAACATGTGCACATGGACCTCATCATCATGCCACACTCAGACGGATTCCGGTACTGTCTCACTATGGTTGATCGCTTCACACGATGGCCAGAAGTGATCCCGCTCCCAGACCAAGAAGCCTCCACCGTCGCCAAGGCATTCTACACTCACTGGATCGCACGGTTCGGCACTCCACTCCGCATCACCACCGACCAAGGCAGACAGTTCGAGTCCAACCTGTTCAAAGAGCTCAGCACACTCACCGGCTCACAGCACCTCCGCACCACGGCATATCATCCTGCAGCCAATGGAATGGTCGAGCGACTCCACAGACAGCTTAAGGCCGCAATCAAATGCCACCACAACGACCGCTGGACAGACATCCTCCCTACTGTCCTACTTGGAATCCGAGCAGCATGGCGAGACGATCTCAAGGCATCCAGCGCAGAACTCGTCTACGGTGAACCACTCAGACTTCCCGGCGAGTTCCTCACATCCAAGACAGATGATCCAGACCCCACAACAGAGTTCGTAAAAGATCTTCGCAGCCACATGCGCCAGCTCCAACCAGTCAGCGGAACACAGCACGGTGACAAGTCCCACTTCATATTCAAGGACCTCTACACCGCAGACCAAGTTTTCATCCGCCGAGAGTTTTCCAAACGCTGCCTCCAGATGCCATACGACGGACCTTACCCAGTCGTCAGGAGAAGTTCCCGAACGTTCGTGATTGACATCAATGGAAAATACACCACAGTCACCATTGATCGACTGAAGCCAGCCTACACCATGACCGACACTGCCGACCCACCACAGCACCAGGCAGATTGCACCAGCCGCAGCCCCCCGCTTCAACCAACCAGTATAACGACACGATCCGGCCGCAGAGTCCACTTCCCCAAGAGATTCCAGAACTAATCCCCACACCGATGAATCGTGATTACATCACTGGCAGGGGAGTGTGTAGCGTGCGCCGTGATCGCCGTGTCATACTAAGTGCAGTACTATTATCTTTTCATGTTTGTTAAATGAACTTCTCACTTTCACATTTATCTACATTGTAATGAGTACCCAAACCAAATTGTCATCATTTAATCTTAACTGAAACTAACACTGTATATAAATATATTTCTAAATCAATCTAAACAGTGCCTTCTCATTCCAACTCACTAGTCTCACTACCCTCTAGAGATGCGACTTTTGACTCATCTTGGTGAATAACTCACAAGCAACTCACTCACTAAAATGAGTAACTCATTTATGTAACTCACTCAGCAACTCTTGACTCTCAAAGTCTCGACACGGAGAAGAACAGAACACAGCTGTTTGAGTTGAATTCCCGCCGTGTTGTATGCGCATGAGCGATATTTTGATTTTAACTTCGATTTCAATTTTTTTTCTCCGAAGAGAGAAAAAAATCTCCCAACCAACGGCTCTAATTTATAATTTAATTTTTTCCCCCTTTCTTTAAAATTTTCTGAAAATGCATGCCTCACATTACTCTCTTCGTGATCAAATAAATTTGATCTATTAATATCAGATCAAATTTATTTGATCATGATTTTTTTTTATCACGTAAAAAATTACGTGAAAAACATCGTCATTCTCATTCATGAAATTGCATCACAATCATACTGTAGCGTGCGCCGTGATCGCCGTGTCATACTAAGTGCTGTCTTTTCATGTTTGTTAAATAATGTACAGAACTTCTCACTTTTACATTTCTCTACATTCTAATCAGTACCCAAACCAAAATATTATTAGGTATCTTTTAATCACAATCTTAATCTGAAACTAAAATCTATATACAAATATAATTCTAAATCAATATCTCATATCAGTATTCAAATCTAAACAGTGCCTTCTCCTTCCAACTCACCTTTACAATACGAATAATTTCCCCTCTACTCTCCGCTTAGCTAAAGCTAACTGAGGCACTGATCTGAGATAGTGAGGTACTCTGCCTTTGCCTCGCTGAGTGATTGTAAATTGCAACTCTTGACTCAGAGAGAGAGAGAGAGAAGAGAGGTAGCGCGCTCAATAGCCTTCAGTCTCTCAGTTTACTCAGTTACTGCCACTTCTACACAGAGAGCTGATGAGTGAGTCACATGTTTTAGGATGCGACTCTTTCGCTGAGTACCTCACTGAAATGAGTAACTCTTTTTTATGACTCACTCACTCTTTACACATCTCTACTACCCTCCACAGCAGGTTGAAAGCGGTCCCGCAAAGTTTGCATGACAACAAATCGGTGATCGGACGCTGTTGTGCACCTCTGGCCGCTTGATCCCGGCCTTCTTTCACAAGAACCACTCACCTAGTACCGTTTGAGGTTATCAGAAAGAGTTGTTCTAGGAACTTGAAGCATCTGGCTCACCTGCCGCTGACAATACCCTTCTTGAAGCAAAGCAATAGCTCTACCTACGCCCACATCGTCTAAAGGCATGCTAAATTGAGCTAAAAGCGCTGAGCACTAGCACACTTTCAGATAAGAACCAAAAACTTTCAATAGATTTGAAATTTTTAAAAAATAAATAACGAAAACAGTGATAGAAGCAGAACTAATCAATAAGTAAATTGATACTAATCAAAACAATTAACAAAATTTTGATTAATTACCTACAATAAGGGTCAGTACCAAGCTTTAGATCAGGTAGAAATATATTTACTATGTACTAGGTATCATAACATGTACATACAACTCATTTTATACACTTGGGAACAAAATTTTTAGGTGGTCGGAATTCAAAGTGGTTCAGTGTAGTATATACAGACAAATAATGGTAAAAATTAAACATAAAGTTGACAATATTAATAATATAAACAAAAAAAAATAATCAAACTAGGTATATACATATGTCCTAACTAAAGGGCAGGGTTATTGCCTATGGCAATCTCTTCCACCCAACCCTAATTGAAAAAAAGGTATAGTTCAAGGGTAGATTATCTAAACGTGGGCGTGGCTTTATGTTTTAGCAGGGTTACCATGTCGGGTTTATTTCTCCAGTGTTCTTTCCTTTTCTTTTGTTGATTTTTTTTTTTTTAATTTTTGTCAAGTAAGCAAAATTGTTTATTAAAACTATTTTGAACATAATTTTCCTTTTTTTTAATGTTAATCTTTATTGAAAATTTCATTTTATTTTGATTGCAGGCAAAGTCAGACGAAATTGAACAGCTTAAAAGATTTCGAAACAAAAGTGAGCCAGTGTGGATGCTGATTGGTGTAAGTAAAAACCGTGGTGCTTTCTCTCGTTGCTCATAAAAAAATGTATTATTATTTTTTTTTTGACATTTTCATGTCTTTGCTCTGGCACATAACCAAAATTATGTAACGAAATTATGTGACGAAATTATGTAACGAAATTATGTGACGAAATTATGTAACGAAATATTAAATTATAAAAAGAGAGAAGAGAAAAAGTATGTGTCATGCGCACAATAACGAAATATTAAATTATAAAAAGAGAGAAGAGAAAAAGTATGTGTCATGCGCACAATACGAAATTTGGTCAGTTAAGTTTTAGACCTTGAATAGTAAAGATGAAAATGTCCCAATGGTTGCAGACTCGTATGCAAGCGTTTTTTATATTCCTATTTTTAATAAATATACGGAACAATGATCCATTTTATTACAATTATTACATTAGTAAAATTACAAACAAATAAATTGTTATTTAAATTAAAAATATCAATAAAATTAAAAAAAATTTATAATAACATTAGGTAATTTGATCCTCCGTGGCGTAATGGTTGTGACTACTGTCCGTAGTCGAGAGTTCCTGAGTTCGATTCCCGGTCGGAGCAGAATTTTCACACAGAAAATTCTGTTCCCTTCGTACACGTGAGGCTGGCGATTCCGGCCGTACCCAGGCTGGGTGAGTATACTATTCCCAGCGAATGTAGGATAAAACCCCCGTCTTAATCAGGACGTTAAATCAAATAGTCTGGCCCGGGGACTATAAAAAGGGAGTAGACTAGCTTTGGCTTGGATCTGGGGGCCCTTCTTAATTATTATTATTATTATACCACGCTTTATTAGATATAAATGGACATTATGTACATACAAATAATTATTTTAACAATGAAAAAAAATGGAAACAATATAAAGTTAAAGTTATCATATTTGTGTTAATCACTTTCGTGATATCACAACTACTCAAACTCGCTTTACTAAATCTACGCTGAAACCGGGACTTGAACCACCGACCTCCATGTTACAAGTCCGCTGCCTTATCGATCAAGCTACTGAGGTCGGATCGGAAACAATATATACAATAAAAATGAAAAAGAATAGAAAATATATAAAAACATATGTCCTAACTAAAGGGCGGGGTTATTATTAGCCTCCTTGTAAAGACATTGCGGTAGAAGTGCTGAGTCATTCCCGATAACGTGACTCCAAGCCAGCGTCGATGGTATGTTGAATACACCGGTTCCCTTCAGAACACCGAAGTTAAGCGACATCCAGCGAGGTTAAGACTTGGATGGGTGACCATTCTAATTCTAATTCTCGTGACGCTGGCTTTTCCCGGCCCCACTCAGGCTGGGTGAGGTCAATGTGAGTAGCAGGTTTGTGAGTTTCCTGCGAATGGAGGGTAAAACCCCCGTCGTGATATGACCATGGCAGTTGAAAGCGACGTTAAACCCCACTTAAAAAAAAAAAAAAAAAAAAAAAAAAAAAAGTGACTCCACCCTATGATGGTAATGAAATCAAATAGGTCCTGAATTTGAATAATTTTCACTTCGCAGAATGGTAAGCTGGTGACAGTGTTGTTTGGATCAAATGCCCCAAAAATTCTCAAGGTGGTGGAGAAGGAGTTTCAGGAGGAACTGAAAGTTATGAAGGGAGAAATAGAACGACCTGAGGTGAATACAACTAATTTATCTTATTATTTTACAGTATCCGTCGACTTTTGAAATCCAATTTTTTTATGCAGGCTAGGCATACCAGATAATTAAATTATTGTAGCATAACTTTGCGGATAAGTTGCTGAAATTGGCGGATAAGTTAACAACAGAGGGTGCCGCAACTGCCGCACCCCGAGACAGGCTACTGAATACTAGCTACAATAACTCGCAATTTTTCATAATTGCTACAGAGTGTATCATAACTTATAATATTGTTTACAAAAACACACGTTCGTCACTACTAGCCTAAAAAATTCCTTTAGTATTAAGAATATTATGTTAATCTTAATATTTATCTATTTACCTACTGTATTATGTAATATTTAAGTATGTATATTTTATCATAATCTTGCAGGTACCTATATTCTATCATACACTAAATGCAATAGTATTATTGCGTGTGTAATATGCATAAAAATCTTTAATGTAAAAAACTTCAGAGGTTGTTAACTTGTCGTAAATGTCGTACTTTTGAGGCCGGGTTCTTATGCTTTGTCGTTAAACACATGTTGTTGTTGTTGGTGTTTTTGTAGTTGTTTTCCGCCCTTAAACACCAAAAAATCTATATACCTACTTTAAAAATGAATTTTTCTCGACTGGTCAGAAATCTTTCAACACCATCACCCCTGAGGAGGAAATCAAGCTGAGGAGGGATGAGCACGCTAGGAGGGAGGTGGAAATGAGGGAGGCTGCGGAGCTGCGTATGTATTTATTTTATTTAGAAACTCTTTATTAGTAGAACATAACAGACAAATAATGGTAAAAATTAAATATAAATTTGACAATATTAATAATATAAACAAGAAAAAAATAAATAAAATATATACATATGTCCTAACTAAAGGGCGGGGTTATTGCCTATGGCAATAATCTCTTCCACCCAACCCTTATTTAAGCCGTATTTTTCTTTCCAACCAAAGTGGATTCAAGTGGAACAAAATGAACAAACTGGAAGGAAGTCATTTTCCTTTTAGAAGAGGAAAAATCTTCTTCCAATTTGGTTAGCCAAAATGGATTTATAAAATGCTTGCTTCCATTTCTTTTATAGGTTAAGTCCATTGTTTATCTTTAAAAGTACCGAAACGCATTTTTCTTTCACAAATAGTGGGGAAGCTAAACTGGAAACATTTGGAATAAAATGGAAATACCGAACCTGGAAAAAAAAAATATTCAAAAGAAAAATACACCTTTATTTTCACTATGCTATTTTTTAATTTAGTCATCTATTGTCTGTCCCGGTAGCTCAGTGGTAAAGGCGGCACTCTGTGAATCCAGAGATTCCAGAAGTCGTGGGTTCGAAACCCAGCCGGGACATGACAAGTTATCCTCCCATTTGGGATTTTTACCATATATATTATTATATGTCTTGTTATTATTATATGTCTACCATATATATTATTATATGTCATATTATTATATGTCTTGAGATTACTGCTGGAGTAATGGGACTTTAATTGTCCTATTCGGGCAGTATAAATAAGGCGATATTATGATTATTATCTATATATACTCTAGGGACGACATAAAACAAGATTTTTTTAAGCTAATGCCTACACGGCATCCGGAAGACAATGCCGTAGGCATTAGCACTACTCTTGATCAAGTTCTGTTTTAATAATTTAAAAAAAAATACTATCTTGGAACCCAAAGACACAAATGTACAAGAAATATGTAATAAAACTCAAGCCTGAATCCTATCCCTCACAAATGTTTCCCTGAAATGGATCCCTCACAGATTGCCACAGGCAATAACCCCGCCCTTTAGGTAGGACATATAACTTCAACTTCATTCTCTTTTTGTTGTTGTTGTATATTTGCTTAATCTTTTTGTTTTTCTATATATTTCATTGTATTCTACTGTATATATTTTTTGTTCTACCTAATAAAGCTTTCTATAATAATAATAAATGTATTTCGTAAAATGTTGAATAAAATTCTCATCAGTTGAGCGGTCGAACAAGTACCGTATGCGATCCTTGGAACGTCTGAGCCGGTTGCTGACTCTTCAAACGCTCGCCCTGGTGTTCCCCAACGCTAAGCTACCCACCGGTGAATGCCCGGTGCTCGCTGAGATGACGTCACAGCTGGAATCGATCCTGTGTACCGTGAGCTGGCTGGATGAGGAGCTACGGATCACAGAGCAGACACTCTACAAGGTATGTCCACTTTTATATTTTATTTTTAAGCTTTATTAGGAGGACAAAGTACAATGATAACAGTATAAAATTAAGAGAAAAAAAAACAAACAAATGACAAAATAAATAAGTAAAAAAGAAAATAACAATAATGTTCTACCTAAATCTCTTCCACTCTGTAGCTGTGAGTAAATATAGGTAGGTGTGCTTGCAGATCTAGGAGTTAGTAAAGTTATCCTATTTGTGTTAATCACTTTCGTGGTATCACAACTACTCAAACTCGCTTACTCGCTTTACTAAATCCCCGCTGAAACCGGGACTTGAACCACGGACCTCCAGATTACAAGTCTGCCGTCTTATCGATCAAGCTACTGAGGCCGGTTCTAGGAGTTAGTATATCAATTATATCATTAATGAGCCGAAATCAGTAATAGCTTACTGAGCCAACCACAGGTGCACTGGTAGTCAAGTGGTTAACGCGCTAGCCTGTCAATTATTTTCTCATTAATTTGAGTTTGTGACCACATAATAATAATTTGGGCATTAAACTCGCCTGGTGGTTACCTTCCACTAAAGAGTATTAATTATTAATACATAAACTACTTAACGTTTATATTTCAAAGGTAAAATATTTCTTCCATCTCACTACCTAGAGGAAGCGTGCCTCTGATGCTCGAGCTATTGCCCCTTTGGATAGCCTGTGATATTTAATTATTAATAGCTTTATGACGTGAAATATTCGTAATTTGGAGGCGGAGTTCAGTGGTTTGAGTCTCAAGTTCCATACTTGAGAAAAAAAGTTTTTAGTAAAAAAAGTTTGAGTAATTTTGATAATTATCATTATGATTAAAACAAATACAGTCAAAACTGGATATAAGAGAATTCATGGGACCAGACTTTTTTTTTACATCCAGTATCCAGGTTTCTTTTATAAATAAGTCATTTTCCTTTATACAGAGGTAAATTTGACCTGGAAATCGTTCTCATATATCCAGGTGTCTCAAATATCCAGTTGTCATATATCCAGGTGTCTCTAATATCCAGTTGTCTCATATCCAAGTGTCTCTTATATCCAGTTCTCATATATCCAGGTGTCTCTAACATTCAGTTCTCATATATCCAGGTGTCTCTAATATCCAGTTCTCAAATATATTATCCAGGTGTCTCTTATATCCAGTTCTCATATATCCAGGTGTCTCTAATATCCAGTTTTCATATATCCAGGAGTCTCTAATATCCAGTTCTCAAATATATTATCCAGGTGTCTCTTATATCCAGTTCTCATATATCCAGGTGTCTCTAATATTCAGTTGTCTTATATCCAGGTGTCTCTAATATCTCATATATCCAGGTGTCTCTAATATTCAGTCATGTCTAGGTTCGACTGTACTTATGATAATTTTTTACATCACTGTTAATTTGTGAGATTTTTTTCTTTTTTTTTTAATCTCAGGCATTTTTCAAATCCGACTTCAAAATCCCGGACACCCTCCGAGAGCTGATCCTGAAGGAGCCTTGTATAGGTGCCATCATCAAGTACGACCCCGCCCACTTCAGGCAGGATGAGGAACCGGTGGAGGAGCCGCCTATGGTGGATTTGCCTCTGGGAGATATCGAGTATAAACTGGCGGTCAAGATGTTCGGACTGCAGACAAACGAGAAGATTGACTGCAACAATCCTCGTCCTGACTCGTGAGTATTCTCCATCTCTAGGTTCGAATCCCACCCAGAGCATGAAATTTTCTTCATTAATTTGTGTTTGTGACCACATAATAATAAGACTCTGAGGGTTAGGTGGTAGAAAATGCTTTGAGCGTTAACCTCGCCTGGTGCTTACCTTCCACTAAAAATTATTATTATTATCTCTCTATCTGCCGAACTGAGTACCTGGATCCTTACAGCTCATGACTGGAGGTCGGTGGTTCGAGTTCAATTAATGACAATAATAAGAAGCTCATATGACCCAAAACCATCTCTACTGAACTCTACCAGTGAAGTGGACTCGCTTATGACTTTTCTGAGAAGTATCAACCTCCTCCACCTTATGTAGACCTTGTGAGGATCGGCACGAACGACCATTCAATAATTGGTTAAAGAGCCTAACAGGAAAAAAAAAAGTTCGCGTGATTGTCACATTTTGGTATTGTTTAGAGTTATTTCAATATTTTCATATTCTGTAATATTCTATTTTTTTCAATGTTCATATAATAACTCGTAATTACTAAATTATTAGATTTACATAAAATAAGCATTTATTGCTGTTGCTGGTTTCCAAACAGCTAGACATACAGCATACAGCTTGCTTCGTTGTTCATCTGTTTTGAACCAGGTACGCAGTAAATCTTCAAATTTTTCCCATGAAAATTTCAAATCTCGAAGGACCATGTATAGTATAGTAGTGCTTTATTTAGACTGTCGGCTCGAGACAGGAAGTCCCATTACGCTAACAGTTTAACAAGTTTACTCGTAACATGTGACGGGTTTCAGGATCGCGGGCAGTTTCCTCACCACCCTGGAGGATGGCTCCCTCCTCCCCTCCATCTGGACCCCCACCTCCGTCATCCAGAAGTCCGCCGCCATGGACGCTCTCTACCCTGAGAAGCTGCTGGAGGAGTTCAACTACGTCGAGGACAAGATGCCTCCCCCACAGGTAGGGTAGGACAAGATGCCTCCCCCACAGGTAGTGTAGGACAAGATGCCTCCCCCAGAGGTAGTGTAGGACAAGATGCCTCCCCCACAGGTAGTGTAGGACAAGATGCCTCCCCCAGAGGTAGTGTAGGACAAGATGCCTCCCCCACAGGTAGTGTAGGACAAGATGCCTCCCCCACAGGTAGTGTAGGACAAGATGCCTCCCCCACAGGTAGTGTAGGACAAGATGCCTCCCCCACAGGTAGTGTAGGACAAGATGCCTCCCCCACAGGTAGGGTAGGACAAGATGCCTCCCCCACAGGTAGTGTAGGACAAGATGCCTCCCCCAGAGGTAGTGTAGGACAAGATGCCTCCCCCACAGGTAGTGTAGGACAAGATGCCTCCCCCACAGGTAGTGTAGGACAAGATGCCTCCCCCACAGGTAGTGTAGGACAAGATGCCTCCCCCACAGGTAGTGTAGGACAAGATGCCTCCCCCGCAGGTAGTGTAGGACAAGATGCCTCCCCCACAGGTAGTGTAGGACAAGATGCCTCCCCCACAGGTAGTGTAGGACAAGATGCCTCCCCCAGAGGTAGTGTAGGACAAGATGCCTCCCCCACAGGTAGTGTAGGACAAGATGCCTCCCCCACAGGTAGTGTAGGACAAGATGCCTCCCCCACAGGTAGTGTAGGACAAGATGCCTCCCCCACAGGTAGTGTAGGACAAGATGCCTCCCCCGCAGGTAGTGTATTTCTATCGTGAATTAGTAGTCAAGTGGTTAACGTGCTAGTCTGGTAATCCAGGTAGCGTAGGGATCCGTTGGTTCGAATCTCACCCAGTGCATGAATTTATCCTCATTAATCTGAGTTTGTAACCACATGATAATAACACTCTGAGAGTTAGGTGGTAGAAAATGCTTCGAGCATTAACCTCGCCAGGTAGTTTAAAAAAAACCTTCCACTAAAGAGTGTTATTATTGTTATATTATTTCTGAAAAAGGTCCTCTTAGACTGGAACTTTGTTTACAATGTTAGCATTGTTCAGTCACTGAAGTTAAGCAACGTCCAGTCAGGCTAGGACTTGGATGGGTGACCACATTCAAATTTGAAACCTTGTGATGCTGGCTGTTTCCGGCCCCACTCGAGCTAAGTGAGGTTAATTTGAGTAGCTGGTTTTGTCGTTTTGTGAGTTTCACTATAAGCATAAGCCATTACATTGGCTTATGGGTTGGTCAAATTTTCGACAGATACAATACTTTCCTAATTATAGGATAGAGAAAGTAAAAATGTGCTATTAAATGTGCTGCAATGATCCCCAGGTGATCATGGTGTTCGAAGCCCTGAACGGGGGTGACATAGAGGAAGTCATTCAGGAGAACCAAGGCATTGTCTACAGGCATGGCTTCTTCGACAGTGCCAACCCCGAGATCGCCAAACTAGTCACGCGGTCCTTCAAGTCACTGCAGAAATTCTCCGATGATAGAATCAAGTGAGTATCTGATTCAGAAAAGATGACCATCCACTCACAACTTCTTCTTTATTTTCTTTTTTTTAAAGATGAGTGTTTCACAGCCTTTCTTTTTCGTGGCCATGAAACAGGAGTTACTGTAGACGCTTGTGGTCTGTGTTGCAACCTGCCCATCCCGTAGTATGCCTCCCCTCTGATGGGTGCGAAGTAACACACTAGGTACTTCCCAATTAGGTGCTGGGTCAACACGAGCGCACCGGAAGGGTATCCCTTACAAACAATTGTAACCTAATTAAGAATAAAAAAATTTGTCGATTAGATGAAAGTATGAATAGAAAACTCATTTGCAATTCAGAAAAAGGGACCAACGGATTTTTAACAAGGATTAATAAAATCAGTCTTACTGAAAAACTGGGTGATCCCGGCCCAAATAAACTTTCTTTGTTTTTTGGGAAAAGTTAGCACTCGTCAATATGCCGGAAGAGAATGTCAAAGGGATTATCACCACCCTTGATCAAACTTTGTTTATCTTTCATTAATAAAATTATATCTTTTGACTGCACCTGTACATAAAAAATTGTAAATAAAGATTGACCAAAATTGTTGAATAATATACTTGTAAAATTCTGTTTCAGATCGACCAAGCTGGTGATAGGGGTGAAGGACTGGGCGGACGACACACTGCTCAAGTTCGCCCACTCCTATCCTCTCTACATCAGTCCTGACCCCAAGCTAGGGTCCAAGGAGGCGGAACTGTTCTTCCCGTACAACTACTTGGATCTCAAAGGTATTGGTATAAGTAGGGCTGTCGGCTACGAAAGCTCTTTGTCTACTTGGATCTCAAAGGTATTGTGGTATAAGTAGGGCTGTCGGCTACGAAAGCTCTTTGTCTACTTGGATCTCAAAGGTATTGATATTGGTATAAGTAGGGCTGTCGGCTACGAAAGCTCTTTGTCTACTTGGATCTCAAAGGTATTGGTATTGGTATGAGTAGGGCTGTCGGCTACGAAAGCTCTTTGTCTACTTGGATCTCAAAGGTATTGGTATTGGTATAAGTAGGGCTGTCGGCTACGAAAGCTCTTTGTCTACTTGGATCTCAAAGGTATTGTGGTATAAGTAGGGCTGTCGGCTACGAAAGCTCTTTGTCTACTTGGATCTCAAAGGTATTGGTATAAGTAGGACTGTCGGCTACGAAAGCTCTTTGTCTACTTGGATCTCAAAGGTATTGATATTGGTATAAGTAGGGCTGTCGGCTACGAAAGCTCTTTGTCTACTTGGATCTCAAAGGTATTGGTATTGGTATAGGGCTGTCGGCTACGAAAGCTCTTTGTCTACTTGGATCTCAAAGGTATTGGTATAAGTAGGACTGTCGGCTACGAAAGCTCTTTGTCTACTTGGATCTCAAAGGTATTGATATTGGTATAAGTAGGGCTGTCGGCTACGAAAGCTCTTTGTCTACTTGGATCTCAAAGGTATTGGTATTGGTATAGGGCTGTCGGCTACGAAAGCTCTTTGTCTACTTGGATCTCAAAGGTATTGGTATAAGTAGGGCTGTCGGCTACGAAAGCTCTTTGTCTACTTGGATCTCAAAGGTATTGGTATTGGTATAGGGCTGTCGGCTACGAAAGCTCTTTGTCTACTTGGATCTCAAAGGTACTGGTATTGGTATAAGTAGGGCTGTCGGCTACGAAAGCTCTTTGTCTACTTGGATCTCAAAGGTATTGATATTGGTATAAGTAGGGCTGTCGGCTACGAAAGCTCTTTGTCTACTTGGATCTCAAAGGTACTGGTATTGGTATAAGTAGGGCTGTCGGCTACGAAAGCTCTTTGTCTACTTGGATCTCAAAGGTACTGGTATTGGTATAAGTAGGGCTGTCGGCTACGAAAGCTCTTTGTCTACTTGGATCTCAAAGGTATTGGTATTGATATAAGTAGGGCTGTCGGCTACGAAAGCTCTTTGTCTACTTGGATCTCAAAGGTACTGATATTGGTATAAGTAGGGCTGTCGGCTACGAAAGCTCTTTGTCTACTTGGATCTCAAAGGTACTGGTATTGGTATAAGTAGGGCTGTCGGCTACGAAAGCTCTTTGTCACTGCGACCTTAACACATTGGACGCCAGCCTTCTTTTTCGATACCTATTGTAACATGATAAAGGACTACCACTACTAAATTTTTGATTTTTGTGTAGCCTGGTACCAGCGGAAACAAGAAATACATTGAAATATGAGCCTTATGGGTGTCACATGTACTACAACAGTCTCCTGTGACACTAATAAGGGTTGCATGTACTAGAGTTCAAATGGTAGTGTGACCGTTATAAGGGTCACAATGGTCACATGTACCAGGCTACAAGGCACTGTGACCCTTATGTGGATCACATGGCGTCCAATGTGTTAAATAGATCTTTTGTGACATGCCCCTGTAACTCTAAAAGAGATCAAAGCTATAAATGTAGCTTAAGATTCTTTTAGGACTGATTTCGGTAGCTTCTTTAGGTGTTAGAATCAGCCTTGAGAAGTGTTTCAGTCGAGAGTGAGAGGCTGCTCCACATTCACAGAGAATGTGTATTGCTGTCTCTGGGGCTTCTTTACAGAGACTGCATTTTAGGTTTCAAAGGTACCTAAGTATACTTTCTTTTTCAGCCAGCGTCTATGACACATTGAATACACCAGTTCTCATTCAGTCACTGAAGTCAAGCAACGTCCAGCGAGGCTAGGCCTTGGATGGGTGACCATTCAAATTTGAACCCTCGTGATGCTGACTTTTCTCGTCCCCACTTAAGCTGGGTGAGGTTAATTTGAGTAGCTGGTTTTGTCGTTTTGTGAGTTTCACTATAAGCATAAGCCAATATAATAAAAACAAAAAAAAACTGGGTAGGTCAAATTTGCGACGGATACAATAGTTTGTGAGTTTCCAGCGAATTGTTTTTTTTTCTCTCGAAATTGAGCTGATGACATTTCTGGACGAATTAGACTCTCCTGATTTCAAATTTAATATGTATTTTTTTTTTTTTTTTTTTTTTTTTACAGAAGAGAAGCCTGCAGTGCCCGTGGTTCAGGCGGCAGTGGTGGAGTCCACTTCTAATGAGGAGGAGGAGGAGGAGGAGGAAGGAGAGGGGGAGGGGGGAGAGGAGGAGGAAGAAGAGAATGAAGAAGAAGAAGAGGAGAACAAAGAGGAATAATATTAATAGTAGCATTATTTTATACTTCCCGATTAGGACTATACGAGGTGTGGCTATTAAGTTCGTAGACGCGAGCCGCTACGCAAAAGCTGTTCATGCTAGGAAGATATGATGAACATGTTTAGACAGCTTCAAGTCTTGTGTTTCGATTGATAGTTGTCACATGCTTGTACTGTAATTAGTTCTGTTGTGATAGCCCGACGCGCAAGGCACCTTTTTTAATTTTGCCGGAATTATGATTGATACAAACGTACGTAAAACTTGCTTGTGAAACTTTTTCTTTGTTAAAGACAGTGTACCAGGAGTGATGTTTGAAAAGATCAACGCTTTATAAGTGGTTTAAACGGTTTCAAGATGGTCAGGAAGATTGAGGACGATCCACGTCCTGGTCGCTCCTAAACCTCAAAAACTGACGAAAACATTGAAAAAATTGGTGTTAAGATTCGTTCTGACCGTAGATTAACTCTTAGACTAATGGCTGATACACTTAAAATCAACCCAGATAACGCGGTGAAATTTTTTGTTTTATTTTTTTGGAGTGATATAAATTGAGTCCTGAATCAAAATAAGTGCTGTCAACTTATCACTCGGACTCAAAACAAAGAGCTTAAGGTGTCGCCAACTAACCTCAACAAGCTGAATTAATTAGAAAAATCCACAACGTAGTACCTTTCACCAGATGGGGCTGACGTCCTTCCAGAAGGGCGTCCTTCTGGAAGGACGTCAGCCCCATCTGGGTTAATAAAGAATGTGTGAGACAAATTTTGCACGAAAATTTCAACATGACAAAAGTTTGCGCAAAAATGGTGCCATGCGCCAGCCCACAGTGCCTTCTCCGTGAAGACGTTCCTGGTCAAGTACAACAACCCAGTGTTGGAACACCCTCCTTACTCACCCGACCTGGCCCCGTGCGACTTTTACTTATTCCCAAAAATCAAATCTGCCCTGAAAGGTACCAGATTTGACAGCGTAGATGCCGTTAAGAAAAACCGGCAGAAGTCTAGAAAGGCCTCACACAAAATGACCTTCACTACTGTTTCGATCAATGGAAAATTTGCTTAGAACGTTGTAGGGATAGAGGAGGGGAGTACATTGAAGGGGATAACTACTAAAGTTGGGTAAGTTAAATACACATTGTTTTATGGGAAGAATCTACGAACTTAATAGCCACACCTCGTATAAGTCCCATTATTCCAGCAGTAAGCCCAAGATGTATTATTATGTGGTAAGAATCTCAAATGGGAGGATAACACTTGTATTATTATGTGGTAAGAATCTCTAATGGGAGGATAACATGTCATGTCCTGGCTGGGTATTGAACCCGCGACCTCTGGATTCGCCGTCTTTACCACTGAGCTACCGGGACATGGAGCAAATTGTAGCTGTGTATTATTCCGGGACATGAAGAATAATGAAAATTACATCGATCTGTTGTTGTGGATTTTTCCATTTATTCGAGTCTGTGACCACATAATAATAAGACTCTGAGGGTTAGGTGGTAGAAAATGCTTTGAGCATTAACCTCACCTGGTGGTTACCTTCCACTAAATAGTATTGTTATTAATATGGATTTTATATATTTAGAATATTATTGCGTAAACTACGCCGATTGTCTTGATGGTCTCTATTTTTCTATTTTTTATAAGGTGATCTTTTCTTGAAGGAAATCCCATGAGCTGCGTCCTTTATTTAGAACTATAGCACCCAAATCCAACAGGGAGATTAAGTAATAGTTTCAGGCTAGATTGCTTAAACAAGTTATTAAATGGAGTTTTAGCATATGCTCCACTAGTTGAGAAATCGACTGACTATTACTTCCGAGAAATTTCTAATATTAGATATCGGAAGTATTTTGTTCGTTTTTTTTTTTTTTTTTCATAGTGTAGAAAATGGGTAATAACTAAAAAAACAAAACAAAATATTTGATTGTAACAAACAACGCCACTTGATCTTAAGTTATTAATACATTGATCCGGTTATATTATGTATGTCTTTGTATATAAAAATCATATGCCAGCTAATAAAATATATCACATTTGTAGATAATAAATAAAAATAATAAATACTAATAAAAACATCAATTGAAAATTCATTATAATTAGGAATTAAAAGAAAAATATGGGCGATATTTTTTTTCTCACGAATGTCAGTTAAAATTATGTATACTGACATTGAATAGGGGTTTAAATCATGATCGAGCAGGAAAGGAAACTTTCAACTAGGTTCTATGTCAACAGACCAAGATATGGTCTTATAAACTCACATTCATATGACATTCAATGTCACAATATGAATCATCAGCCTCAAATTTGTCACTTAATGCATATATTATTTACAATAGGTATATTAAATTAATTACATAATCACAAGACGTTCGAATAGAGTCAAAACATGCATGAGGAATAATACATAGAGAACTATTATATGAATATTCATGTATTAAATGTATATTATTTTGACTAGAGGCTATATGTATGGCGTATTTTTCGCTATACTTATCGCAGATTTTCCTGAAACGTTCTCACAAGCTGAGGGAAGGTGACGTCACTACAGCGTGCCTGCAGCCAAGAGGTCCCGCACTGTACTCACTAGCTGAGGGAAGGTGACGTCACTACAGCCAAGAGGTCCCGCTCTGTACTCACTAGCTGAGGGAAGGTGACGTCACTACAGCGTGCCTGCAGCCAAGAGGTCCCGTACTGTACTCACTAGCTGGGGGAAGGTGACGTCACTACAGCGTGCCTGCAGCCAAGAGGTCCCGCTCTGTACTCACTAGCTGAGGGAAGGTGACGTCACTACAGCGTGCCTGCAGCCAAGAGGTCCCGTACTGTACTCACTAGCTGAGGGAAGGTGACGTCACTACAGCGTGCCTGCAGCCAAGAGGTCCCGCACTGTACTCACTAGCTGAGGGAATGTGGGTCTCAGGGCAGGCTCCAAGCGCCAGCAAGGGGATATCAAGGTCACATACACACTGAACGGGCACTGGTTGGGACAGGGGAGTCTCTGGCCCCCCTCTAGTGCTTTGATGAACCGGGCCTGGTCCGAGGTGAGCGAGCCTCCGTCCTCCCCGCTGCCTAGTTCGGGGTCCTGACCCAGGGAGAATATTTCATACAGGGTGACTCCGTACGACCACACGTCGCTCTGACGAGAGAATGTACCTAGGATTGCTTCCGGCGCGTACCTGAAACGAAAAATATTCACATTTAAATACAGGGTGGGGCAAAAGTCTGGAAACCCCTGAATAACTTTCGAATGGCTTCTATGGTAAAGATAAAATTTTGTATAGTAAACCGGGGTAGTAAGACCTTCTTTAAGAGTGGGACCAATTTTTGTTACCGGCCCCCATGTCGGGGCCAGGGGGGCCAACTTCATTTTTTTAAATACGAACCTCCACCTTGCGATACATTTTTGGAAATGTCTTTAAATAAGAAACACTTTGGTGCAAATTTTATTTGTTTAATATTAACTGTTTGCAAATGGCGTCCAACTTTGTGTATGTGGTGTAAATATGGAAACCCCTGAATATCTTTCGTAAGGGATTTTTCAGTAAATTTAAAATTGTGTGGTAATTTGACCTTTTAAAATGGGGGCGATTTTTGGTACCGGCCCCATGTTGGGGCCAGGTGGCCAACTTCCTTTTTTAAATAAGAACCCCCACCTTGCGATACATTTTTGGAAAGGTCTTTAAATAAGAAACACTTTGGTGCTTAATTTCAAAAATGTATCGCAAGGTGTGGTTTCGTATTTAAAAAAAAAAAAAATGAAATTGGCCCCTCTGTGGGGCCGGTTAAAAAAATCAGCCTCATTCTAAAATAAGGTCTGATTACCACGGATTACCGAACCTAATTTTAAATTTACTGAAAAAGCCATTTCGAAAGATAATATGTACGAATTTCTTTGTGGTGAAGCACAAGGCCTCTTCACAATTTTTGTGGGTAGCGCAGCATTACTAAGAGCCTCCTTTACATTTCGAATTATTCTACTACATTAATTTCTTTTTACTCTGGTAATGCCGCCACTTGTCGTTACTCATACAAGTAATTACTCACTTTTCCTCACGAGGTATGAGTGGACCCCGAACATCCAAGTACAGAGCAGAAAAAATCCTCCCCCGCTGGGAATCGAACCCAGGTCACCATGTGTGCAATGCCTAGCGCGCTAACTTGCTCTGCCACAGTGACTACTGGCCATTTCGAAAGATATTCAGGGGTTTCCAGACTTTACACTGCATACACAAAGTTGGACGCCATTTGCAAACAGTTAATATTTAAAAAATAAAATTTGCACGAAAGTATTTCTTTTTTAAAGACCTTTCCAAAAATGTATCGCAAAGTAGGGGTTCGTATTTAAAAAAATTAAGTTGGCCCCCCTGGCTCCGACATGGGGGCCGGTAACAAAAATTGGTCCCACTCTCAAAGAAGGTCTACCCCGGTTTACCATACAAAATTTTATCTTTACCGAAGAAGCCATTCGAAAGTTATTCAGGGGTTTCCAGACTTTTCCCCACCCTGTATAATCATGTAGTGCTTTAGAATCTTTAGATCGTAATATGAAAATTAATTACTTAATTAAGGGCGGAATTCATAGACGTTTTTGTAATACCTCTGTGGCGCTAAGTCACGGATTGCGTACTGTGTAGGATAGAGAAAATCGACACTTACCAACGACTGTTTTTTTTTTTTTTTTTTTGATTGTTTTGTATAAAAAATAAAGTGTTATCATATTTGTGTTAATCACTATCGTGATAATTGTCACAACTACTCAAACTCGCTTTACTATATCTACGCTGAAACCGGGACTGAGGGAAGGTGCTGAACTTGGGACTTGAACCATCGACCTCCAGGGAAGGTGCTGAACTTTGCTGAACTTGGGACTTGAACCACCGACCTCCAGGTTACAAGTCCGCCGCCTTATCGATCAAGCTACTGAGGTACAATCACTACTAGTGCTCATATAATAGGACTATCTGCCCTACTAAAACATCATCCTAACAGGAGCACCAAAACTAATTTACATTTAAAAGTATAATAATGACTTGTATTTTTAACGTCCAATCAGTTTAAACAGAAAAGTGAGAAGTTGTATTAGATGTACATGAATATCAGAACATACCTGGAGAGCTGTTTCGAGCTTATTTGCTCTCATCAGCAGGAAATAGTTCTGAACATCCATGCCATCGACAATGTATTTATTGTAAGGATATTCACTTTATTAGGTATATACAGATACTACAGGTCTAACTGACAATGTATCAGTTTAAACAGAAAAGTGAGAAGTTGTATTAGAGTATAACATCTAGGTCATTCCAGACGAGGGTTTTACCCTCCATTCGCTGGTAAATAAATAGAAATCATTATCTCACCACTTGATGGGCATCTCCCGCACTGTCTTGAGCGTGTAGAAGCTGCTGTCCCCGAGCGCCGGGGCGAGGCCAAAGTCCGATATCTTGACGAGGTCCGGGGCGGCCACCAGGATGTTGCGGGCGGCCAGGTCCCGGTGTACAATGCCGCGGCGGCCCAGGTACTCCATGCCCTCAGCTATGTCCAGGGCGTACTTGATCAGCTGCGGCATCTGGAGGCGGTCCCTGGGAAGTGAAGAGCGCGAGATCATCAGTGAGGTTAAACAACGTCCAGGGAGGTTAGAAACTGGTGGGCGATTATTATCTGACCTGGTTGTAGGATTTTCAGTGAAACCTTTATCCAATTAACCGAAATAATACACAAAAATATGTGTGACTAGTTTTCTTTCTTTGATTTTAACGTCCTGATTTCAGATAGTCAGGACGGAGGTTTTACCCTCCATTTGCTCGGAATCGTATCAGACAACCACATAATGCTGTTAGAAAAGTCCAGAAATTAAGTGTATAACATTTAATTTTCTGTTAGAAAATTTTGCTTTCAACCGGAAATCGAACCGAGTATCTCTGGACTACGGGCAGTGCTCACAACCGCTACGCCACGGAGGCTGGCAATTCACGGCTTAAACACACAGGCTTTCAACCTCACACCTGTGCATGTTGATGTAGCTAGGCAGGGACCCGTTCCATAAATTTTACTCTATTGGCCCAAAATTAATCCTAAAGCATGTTTTCTTCGACAGAACATTTTTTTTTTAACGCTTTATTTAAAGTGGCAGGATGGAGCTCTTTCATCTAATCATCCAATTATCATCTTCTGCCCTACGAACTATAATAAAAAGTCTGTGTTGAAAAACTCATCTTCCATGATTTTTTTCTTATGAAAATGCAGTCAAGAGGTTTTTTTTGTCTATGAGCAAAGTACTAATAATGGATTGACCTTATCATAAATATTATTATTATCATCTTGACATACAGAATTTTCTACAGAAAATTCTGCTTTCAACAGGAAGTCAAACAGAGTATCTCTGGACTACGTATATGTACAATTGTACATATACATATACGTAGTTGTACATACTCGTATACATATACATGTACAATTGTACATATACATATAAGGGTTAATTTCGCCGTAAAACACACATGCTCACCTGTGTATGTTGATGTAGCTGGGCAGAGACCCGTGCGGCACGTACTCCATGACCAGCGAGAACTCCGGCTCCTGGATCACGCCTATCATCACCACGATGTTCTTGTGCTGCAGAGACTTCATGATATCCACCTCCCGTCTGAAGTCGTGCAGGCTCGAGTCCAGCCCGCTCTGCGCTTTCAGCTTCTTCACGGCGACCGTCTGTCTCTCCTCGTCCAGGTCTTCCTTGTTCTCCAGGAACCCCTTGTACACCTCGCCGTAGAACCCGTGCCCTATCCTGCCTGAGCGGGGCAGGAACGCATAACATTAATCAATAATGAAGATATTGTATTTGTGTTATCACAATTGAGAGAGAGAGAGAGAGACAGAGAGAGAGAGAGAGACAGAGAGAGAGAGAGAAAGAGAGAGAAAGAGAGAGAAAGAGAGAGAAAGAGAGAGACAGAGAGAGAGGGAGAGAGAGAGAGAGAGAGAGAGAGGAGAGAGAGAGAGAGAGAGAGAGAAAAAAAAAGAGAATAAAAGTATAAGTAGTGCTTTATTTAGACTGTCAGCGCAAGACAGGTAGTCCCATTATGCCAACAGTTTAACAAAGCACCTCTTTATTTATTTGAGTATAAATACAATGTAATAAAATAACAACAATTAGAGAGTAAAGATAATAAAAAACAAGAAAAGAAAATAATAGTGGAAGATAGTATAACAATAGTAGAAATTCTTGTGCTGCAGAGACTTCATGATATCCACCTCCCGTCTGAAGTCGTGCAGGCTCGAGTCCAGCCCGCTCTGAGCTTTCAGCTTCTTCACGGCGACCGTCTGTCTCTCCTCGTCCAGGTCTTCCTTGTTCTCCAGGAACCCCTTGTACACCTCGCCGTAGAACCCGTGCCCTATCCTGCCTGAGTGGGGCAGGAACGCATAACATTGTAATGTAATGTAAAAAGCCTTTATTTGTACAATTAAATTTACACACAAAATAAATACGTAGTATATGGGCATCTTGTACAAAATCAGATTATATCTGAGGCCTCCCCATGTAAGGGGGCATCTGAACAACTGGTTTTAAGTATATAAATTAATAAATTTGAAGCAAATTAAATAATTAATTCTAAATGGTTGTCACTGTGGCAGAGCGAGTTAGCGCGCTAGGCATTGCACACATGGTGACCTGGGTTCGATTCCCAGCGGGGGAGGATTTTTTCTACTCTGTACTTGGATGTTCGGGGTCCACTCATACCTCGTGAGGAAAAATGAGTAGTTACTTGTATGAGTAACGACCAGTGGCGGCATTACCAGAGTAAAAAGAAATTAATGTAATACAATAATTCGAAATGTAAAGGAGGCTCTTAGTAATGCTGCGCTACCCAAAAAAATTGTGAAGAGGCCTTGTGCTTCACCACAAAGAAATTCGTACATACATAATTAATTCTAAATGATAATAAATAAATGGCACAAACAAACCAACCATGAACAGGACATGAAATTGAAAAAATAAAAATTTCAGCTTCTTCACGGCGACCGTCTGTCTCTCCTCGTCCAGGTCTTCCTTGTTCTCCAGGAACCCCTTGTACACCTCGCCGTAGAACCCGTGCCCTATCCTGCCTGAGCGGGGCAGGAACGCATAACATTAATCAATAATGAAGATATTGTATTTGTGTTATCACAATTGAGAGAGAGAGAGAGAGACAGAGAGAGAGAGAGAGACAGAGAGAGAGAGAGAAAGAGAGAGAAAGAGAGAGAAAGAGAGAGAAAGAGAGAGACAGAGAGAGAGGGAGAGAGAGAGAGAGAGAGAGAGAGGAGAGAGAGAGAGAGAGAGAGAAAAAAAAAGAGAATAAAAGTATAAGTAGTGCTTTATTTAGACTGTCAGCGCAAGACAGGTAGTCCCATTATGCCAACAGTTTAACAAAGCACCTCTTTATTTATTTGAGTATAAATACAATGTAATAAAATAACAACAATTAGAGAGTAAAGATAATAAAAAAAAGAAAAGAAAATAATAGTGGAAGATAGTATAACAATAGTAGAAATTCTTGTGCTGCAGAGACTTCATGATATCCACCTCCCGTCTGAAGTCGTGCAGGCTCGAGTCCAGCCCGCTCTGCGCCTTCAGTTTCTTCACGGCGACCGTCTGTCTCTCCTCGTCCAGGTCTTCCTTGTTCTCCAGGAACCCCTTGTACACCTCGCCGTAGAACCCGTGCCCTATCCTGCCTGAGCGGGGCAGGAACGCATAACATGAATCAATAATGAAGATATTGTATTTGTGTTATCACAATTGAGAGAGAAAGAAAGAGAGAGAGAGAGAGAGAGAGAAAAGAGAAGTAGAGAGAGAGAGAGAGAGAGAGAAAGAGAAGTAGAGAGAGAGAGAGAGAGAGAGAGAGAGAGAGAGTGCAGGCTCGAGTCCAGCCCGCTCTGAGCTTTCAGCTTCTTCACGGCGACCGTCTGTCTCTCCTCGTCCAGGTCTTCCTTGTTCTCCAGGAACCCCTTGTACACCTCGCCGTAGAACCCGTGCCCTATCCTGCCTGAGTGGGGCAGGAACGCATAACATTGTAATGTAATGTAAAAAGCCTTTATTTGTACAATTAAATTTACACACAAAATAAATACGTAGTATATGGGCATCTTGTACAAAATCAGATTATATCTGAGGCCTCCCCATGTAAGGGGGCATCTGAACAACTGGTTTTAAGGATATAAATTAATAAATTCGAAGCAAATTAAATAATTAATTCTAAATGGTTGTCACTGTGGCAGAGCGAGTTAGCGCGCTAGGCATTGCACACATGGTGACCTGGGTTCGATTCCCAGCGGGGGAGGATTTTTTCTACTCTGTACTTGGATGTTCGGGGTCCACTCATACCTCGTGAGGAAAAATGAGTAGTTACTTGTATGAGTAACGACCAGTGGCGGCATTACCAGAGTAAAAAGAAATTAATGTAATACAATAATTCGAAATGTAAAGGAGGCTCTTAGTAATGCTGCGCTACCCAAAAAAATTGTGAAGAGGCCTTGTGCTTCACCACAAAGAAATTCGTACATACATAATTCATTCTAAATGATAATAAATAAATGGCACAAACAAACCAACCATGAACAGGACATGAAATTGAAAAAATAAAAATTTCAGCTTCTTCACGGCGACCGTCTGTCTCTCCTCGTCCAGGTCTTCCTTGTTCTCCAGGAACCCCTTGTACACCTCGCCGTAGAACCCGTGCCCTATCCGGCCTGTGTGGGGCAGGAACGCGTAACATTTTTAATTTTTAATAATAATAATAATAATAATATCGCCTTATTTATACTGCCCGATTAGGGCTATTAAAGTCCCATTATTCCAGCAGTAAGCCCAAGACATATTATTATGTGGTGAAAATCCCAACATTAATCAATAATAAAGATATTATATTTGTTATATCACAATTGTGCACTGGAAGTCAAGTGGTTAAAGCGCTAGTTTGGAAATCCAGGTAGCGTAGGGATCCGTTAGGTGGTAGAAAATGCTTTGAGCATTAACCTAGCCTGGTCCTTACCTTCCACTAAAGAGTGTTATTATTATTATTATTGTGATATCATAAATAACAAAACTAATATTAATTTATTCAACAGAAACATTTACTCTGAATGTCCAAAATCTATGTTTGTGTCTATAGTGGCAGAGATTGCCTCAGGCAATAATCACGCTCTTTGTCAATTATTCTTGTTAATAAAGACTTAGGCTGGTATACAGAGACGTTTTTTCTATCCCTATAGGGTTCACTGTAGGGTGGTCTCGAGCTTGCTGTAGGGAATACTTCGACCTTGACAAGTATTTATTAAAGAGACATCTGAATGCGCATGCGTAAAGACGCTTCAGACAAACGTCTCTGGATCACAAAATGAGCTGAAGGGACATACGACCCAGGCATCCCTACAGTGAGGACTCTGCATATCACCCTTATTAGTATAATTGGTTATGTCGTTTGAGAATTACCTTGTAGTACCACCAGGAACTTCCTGTCCAGATCATATATACTCTCAATGCTCGAGGTGTCCTCGTACATGAGACACTTGACTTCCTCCCCGTAGTGGTCTCCATCCGTGTGCTCGTCGTAGTCAGGTATGCTGGTGGAGTTGGTGTATTCGGACGGCCAGTAGGTGTCCAGGGAGGAAATGGAGCCGTTCTCATGGCACGCGGTGGACACCAGCTGGGCCGACTCGTAGACGTGTTTGCTCTTGGTCCGAGAGGTGTACACTGGAAGCATTTTTTAACATTTTATTTATTTATTAACAATATTGGATTTTTACAAAGGTTCTTTTCTTAAGCTAATGATAAAAGCGACAAGAGTTTATTGCATAGATTTAAAAACAAAAAATAGATAAAGAGCTGCCAAGCCTCTCTTGTGGCATCTTGTGTGAAGCACTTCCTCAATAGAAAATGGCGGACATAATATACTATTAACATAGTGTCCGACACCAGCTGGGCCGACTCGTAGATGTGTTTGCTCTTGGTCCGAGAGGTGTACACTGGGAGCGACAAGAGTTTATTTATTTACTACACGGGACCAGCCCAAGATACAAGTGACAATGTACAACAAATAACAGTTTACAAATAAATATTTTGAAATAAGGAGATATCAAAAATCAAAAATGATACAGTAATAAAGAATATATATGTCTGCTAAAATTGGTAAAAATATTATTTCTTAAATGAAACATTAGAATTCATTGCCAAGCCGCATCATACGATTGATGGGAGCGTAGTAAAGGTAATTCTTATCACAGATATCAATAAAGTAAGTTTTATTAGTTCTTAGTTTATTGCATGGATTTAAAAACAATAAATAGATAAAGAACTGCCAGTGCTCTCTGGCCATCTTGTGTGAAGCACTTCCTCAATAGAAAATGGCGGACACAATATACTATTAACTTAGTGTCCGACACCAGCTGGGCCGTCTCGTAGATGTGTTTGCTCTTGGTCCGAGAGGTGTACACTGGAACCGACAAGAGTTTATTGCACAGATATAAAAACAATAATTAGATGAAGAGCTGCCAATGTTCTCTGGGCATCTTTTTTTTAAGCTTTATTAGGAGGACAAAGTACAATGGTAACAGTATAAAATTAAGAAAAGAAAAGAAGAAAAAAAAAAAAAAAAAACAAACAAATGACAAAATAAATAAGTAAAAAAAGAAAATAACAATAATGTCCTACCTAAAGGGCGGGGTTATTGCCTGTGGCAATCTTTTCCACCCAACCCTTTTAAAAGCTTAACTAAAATTAATATAAGAGATAGAAGAAAGGAAAAAAAAAAAAAACATATAAAACATCTTGTGTGAAGCACTTCCTCAATAGAAAATGGCGGACATAATATACTATTAACATAGTGTCCGCCTTTTTCTATTCAGGCAGTTATTCTTAATGCCATCCATTGTAACAAAATCTGATTTTATTACAAATAAAATTTATCTATCTATCTATCTAATCGCGCTGGTTCGTTAAAAATGATCACCACCCTTGATCAGACTTTGTTTACTTTTAATTCATTATACCTTTTCACTGTATCTGTATATAAAAAATTGTAAATAAATATTGATCAAATTTTTGAATAAAATGAGACACCCTGTATTTGTACATACCCTGATAGAAGATCTGATTGCAATCCCTCATGAGCGCCTGGGCGGGTTTCCTCCTGTGCGGGTCTTTGTGCCAGCAGCCCAGCATTATCTTGTACATCTCCAGGCAGATCTCCGAGTTATTCTCCTTGGGCGGCGGCAGGAACTTGTTCTCTACGTAGAACTGGAGAAAGAGAAAGAGGAGACAGTCTTATACTATCTCATATTACATGGGTTAAGATATTGCTCAGGCTGGGTGAGGTTAAAATGGAGGCAGGGACCTTGTTCTCCACAGAGAACTAGAAAAAGACAGTCTTATTTTATCACAATACAGTAAAATACAGTGAAATTATTAAATGGATTGAGCAAAGAAACAAGAACAAAAAAGAGAAAGAAGCTAAAGTCCTATCTAAAAGGCGGGGTTATTGCCTGTGGCAATATCTTCCACCCAACCCTTAAGCTATTACTCAGGTTGGGTGAGGTTAAAATGGAGGCAGGAACTTGTTCTCTACGTAGATAATCTTATTTTAAGAAAGAAGAGACAATCTTAAAGTTCACATACGTTATTCTACTAATGAAGCCGGGTGACTTGGGTGGGTAGGTGGTTAGTGAATATCCAGTGAATCGAGAGTAAAACCTCATTTTGGATGGCCTTCGATAATTGCAAGAGCACCGGTTCTCGTTGGATCACCGAAGTTAAGCAACGTCCAGCGAGGTGAAGACTTCGTGATGCTGGCATTCCGGCCCAACCCAGGCTGGGTGAGGTTAATGTGGGTAGCAGGTTTGTGAGTTTCCTGCGAATGGAGGGTAACACCCCGTTGTGATATGACCATGCAGTTGAAAGCGACGTTAAACCAAAAAAAAAAAAAAAAAAAACGAAAGTTAGTTTATTTATGGCTAGGAAATTAGAAAAATAATAGATGCCCGCATATTCACGATAACAGGTATATTAACGAGCCAAGCTCTATTTACACACAGAAAACAAATAAAATCAATATGACAAAACATAATCTTGAAAAATAATCATTAAAAAAAAAATCACACAATATATCACAGTTGTAACAAAAAGAGTCAAAAAAAAAAAAAAAAAATAGTAAAAAAATGTTCACATACAAAATACCAAAAAAGGCCAAATAATGATCAAGCAGATAAAGATGAAAAAAATAATAATACTATATTATAACTGAATATCTATCTGAAAACAAGCTTGAACTTTTTCCATTATTTATCTTGAGAATCTTCTTAGTAGGTAGTGGGTATGTCCTTCCTCCTAAGGTATTTGTCACCTATCAAATGAATGTCAATACCTGTTCAGATAGAGGGGAGATGTCCGGATAGGACCCATAGGAGAATATCTGCCACAGTGTGGTACCACATGCCCATACATCCGACCATACGCTCCTCCTTGCTTTCTCCATACTCAGGTAGGAGTGAAGTTCTGGCGGTAGAAAAACCAGTCTGTGGACCAATCATTTATAATTATACTCGTATAACAGTAAATACTATATACTCTAATATCAGCAAATACTATGCTCTTATAACAGCAAATACTATACTTTTATAACAGCAAATAATATTGTATAATGGTCACCCATCCAAGTCCTTAACTTTTAACTTTGTTTAACTTCAGTGACAAAACGAGAACTGGTATTTCAATGTACCGGTAGTCACCGTGGCCGAGTGAGTTTGCGCGCTGGGCATTGCACGCACGGTGACCTGGGTTCGATCCCCAGCGGGGCAGGATTTTTTCGGCTCTGTACTTGGGTGTTCGGGGTCCACTCATACCTCGTGAGGAAAAAAGAGAAGCTGCTTTGATGTTAGCAGCGAAAAGTGGCTCAATTACAGGCAAAAATAAGATATTGGGACAAATTAGATATGAAAAAGTCCTATACTTCTGCGCTACCGACTAAAATTGTGAAACAATAACACAAAGAAACACATTATTATTATTGTTATTATTATTATATACATGCATATCATAATCTGGCTGGGGGACTATAAACAGGGAGTAGACCAGCATTGGCTTGGATCTGGGGGCCCTTGTCAATTATTAGCCTCCTTGTAAAGGCAGTGGTAGAAGTGCTGAGTCATTCCTCCACTGTCTGGCTACCATCGTCTACGATGACGCCACCCTAAGAGATTATTATATTCAATGTACCAATAATGTACCATCGTTGCTTGACTCATACACTCTTTCAACAACTCACTCATTCTGGGAGTAGGAGGTCTTGAGGCCCGGGTCGCTTAGCTTCACCACAAACGAGTCCTCTGTGTGGGCCGCCACCAGGAGGTTGTGGCAGCGGATGTTGCCGTGCACAATGCCGGCCTCTGTCTGTAATATATATAATGATATGTTATTAATTATTATTATACAAAGCTTTATGAGATATAAATGGACATTATGTACATACAAATAATAATTTTAACAATTAAAAAGAATGGAAACAATATATACAATAAAAATGAAAAAGAATAGAAAATATATAAAAACATATGTCCGAACTGAAGGGCGGGGTTATTGCCTATGGCAATCTCTTCCACCCAACCCTTTATGTTAAATATAATGATATGTTAAACTTGTGTGTGTGGCTGAGTGGTCCAGGTGACGCCGGTCTGGTAATCTAGAACCCGTAGACATTTTTAGCGTTTTAAGATATTACCGTAAAGTACAACAGTACTTACAGGAATTTTCATCACTAAAAGAGACGATTTAAGAAATGTACAAATAAATCTTATAATAATAATTACGGAGACACACTTAACCAAAAATCAATATCAAATTCGTAATCGGCACCTCAAAAACATTGGATTTGATTAGTTTCAACACTCATCTAGGATGAATAGTAAAAAATTGGTCCAAGCAGGACCTGCAAAATACCGGTAAATTGGGGACAGTTTCCAAAAAGTTCAAGATATGAAAAAATCATCGAAACAAACCCCTATTATTTTTTCCATTATTATAAGAGAAACATTTCCTCTAAAAAAAAAATATAAGTTGTACGGTTTAGCCAGAACGGCCAAACACCGCCATAGGCCGGTTGAAAAGCTGTCACTGGCGAGACCGATTTCAAGAAAAAGTTTAGTCTTGCATCCTCTCCCTACATGAGATCTACATGGTGAAACACTAATCTTAATTAAAAAAAAAAATGGTTCTTGAGATATTTTGTTTACTGACAGACAGAGACATTGTAAATCATGCTATCCTCACCAGATACCACAGGGCCGAGGAGAGACAGGTGGCTGCCTGGACCAGATCCACCTCCTGAACACTCTTGCCGTTGTTGAGCAGATACACATCAAGCGCGCCGTACGGTAGAGACTCACAAACCATAGACACAGGGTTCGAGAGAGTCACCCCGAACAGTTTCACTGTGGTCGTGCAGTCCAGGAAGCACCAGCGATCAATCAGAGTCAGCCAGTCCTGAAGGAAAGAATCACGTTGATGTATTTAAAAAAAAAAAGATTTGTGTATATTTAACAAAACTCGACATTTTCAGGAAATTACATATAGAATATTTCTTCCATTGGCTCAGTGGAAGGTAAAGAGCCCAATACACTCGCACTGTTTCCTCGCTGAATGGCTAAGGATAGCATTTCAACCAAGAAACAACGCGAATGTGCTGGCTCTTTAAAAATATCAGGACAATTCATTTGCAAACAAAAGCAGTAAGGAGGCACTTACAGCAAGATGCTTTTCCTGAACTTGAGGGATCAGCTGTTTCATGTAGATATCTACTTTGGTCTTGCGGTCAGTCTTCCACACGCCCGGGTATACTTCTGTTTTTCCGCCCTTGCTGATTTTCCTTTTACCTAAATAAACAGAGACGGTTTGTATTATTTATTTACATTATATTTTTTAGAAAAAACAATCGACAGTAAATTAATCACAATAAATTTAATTTTTTTTAAAAAAAATAAAAAAAAATATAGTTATCATATTTGTGTTAATCACTTTCGTGATATCACAACTACTCAAACTCGCTTTACTAAATCTACGCTGAAACCGGGACTTGAACCACCGACCTCCAGGTTACAAGTCTGCCGCCTTATCGATCAAGCTACTGAGGTCGGTAAAAAAAATATAGAACAACATGAATTTATATTTACAATTGTTTTGTAATCCGAGGCAAAGTGAATGCCTTATTTTGTATCTACCTTCCTGGGTTCCTAGCGGCAACGTGAGACGCGACCGCAGAATATTTATGTATTATGAACAAATCTGAAAATATTCCAATACCTATAATTATAAATACTAAGCAATTGTTTCTAGAAAATTTTAAGGCCAAATTATGAAACATGATTAAAGTTATCTTGATCCAGACATCTTAATCCTCAAGTCTGACACCCGTATTTATGAACAGCGAATTTTGTCTGAGCAATGTCTCTAGCAAGGTATTGGCCAATAATGTTAAAGGAAATCATGCTTCAGACTATGCTCAAACGGCGTTTTCTGTTCATAAATACGGCTGTGAGTTTCAATCAATTGCAGCGCACTATATCCCGAGTTGAGTGACAGTCTGGCTTATCTTAACTGCTTTAATCCTGTTTTATAATTCGACCCTTGAAGTTCTGAAAATACAGGATCCCTATGATTTTACACTTACCCCGAAATATCTGCAAGTTCTTCGTGTTGATACACACGGGAGAGCTGGGGCCTTCTCTCTTGCCAGAGCTGGATTCTACTTTACAAATAAGTAAGTTGCTCTCATCTGAAAATCAAATCAAATATCCTTTATTATATGTAATGTTGCATATCTTAATAATATAAAAAATATAAAGAAATAAGATAAACAATAGTAAATCCAACTATTATTATTATAAAACAATAATGAAAACGATAACATTGAATACATACATAAACTATCCCAGACAGCACGGAAGTTGACTTCCAGTCTGGATTTAAGGTGGAAATATCCAGGTGTATAAAGTCAACTGGACCTCCAACTGTCCCGACAGCTGGATTTTTCCATTATGGATTTAATCAGTTGACCAGCCACCTGGATATTTCCAACAAAAATCCATCTAGACTCAGTCACCTGGGCAGTCAGCTGGAAATATAACGACTCGGTCCAGCTAGGACATGAGTAGAATTTAGTCAGTTGACCAGTCAGCTGGAAATGTTCCATATTTTTCCAGTTTACATAAAACGCGTCCTTTGTTTAAGACGCCATCTTTGATCTTTCGTAATTTCAGAAATTGTGATATTGGTGATTGTAAATGGTTTTAAATAATTAATAATTTTAAATATTAGGTATTTCATTTAGTTTTGAACATTTTTAAATACAAATATCATTTTAATTAGTTTTGATCTTTTTATAACTACTGGAAGTGTTTAGATAAAACTCGTCCTTTGTTGAAGGTTGAAGGAAATTCAAAAATCGTGATATTTTTGTGACAAATTGTGAATTGTTTTAAATAATTAATAATTCTCTTAAATAATAGATTTTATTTATTAGAACATATTTTAAATACAAATAATATTTTAATTAGTTTTGAACATCTTTTTTATAACTACTGAAAGTGTTTACTTTGTCATTTCTGAACTCCAAATTTGCTTTTCATCTGACAATAACCATCCATTTCTAGAGACATCCACTTGGACCCTAATGAACTTTTTGCACTCTGCTGTTCCTGGACTAGCACAATACGGATTAACACCTTCAGTTCACTTAGCCTAGCCAAGCCATATTAATCTCACCTAGCCTAGCCAAGCCAAAGTAGGACCATGAATGCTAGTCTCATGTGATAAGGGAAACAGAATTTCTTATGCTCAAGATCTCTTGACCATAGGTTGGCTAAAAAATGGTTCTGGTTCAAGCAAAGAAACAGCTGAATGCATAGATTGCATAGTGCTAGATAGGTAGTGAAATTTTTCACTCTGTGGATTTTATTTAGATGTACAATACATATTATTATAAAATGAATATTTCACTCAAAGGTGGTTCTGCCACACTAAAAAATGATGTTTACTTTGTGACATGCTTCCTGATTACTTGATTTTAAATTAATTGGCCAATTTACTGTGCACTGTTCATAATAACAATAATAACTATTGTGCTCTCTCTACCACCTTATTACTATGAAGCCCCTTAAATTTTGAGTTAATTTTATATCTATTTAAAAAAAGTGTTCCACACTATTGTGTTTTATAATTTCACTAGTCTTAACAAGTCAATTTTGTTTTAATTTAAGTATAACAATGTTTTTTGGTAATAATTCTCAAAGCAAACAACCCAGCAATTCTAATTAGCCACAGCAGTATATAAATTGTCATGAAGGATCACAAATACATAATAACATTCACTAATCCATGTTCCACCACGTTAGACATTGCTTAACTTTTGCAATTTCATGAAAACTGGTGTATTCCATGCCCCATCTTCATTTTCTGCTGGCTATTAGTTTATTCCTTTGTTATTTTTGGTTTCACAAAAGAAATATATTTTAATTTACATAGTATTATTATTTTATTGTGATTATGTACATGTTATGAGCATATTTTATAATTGGATATCATTATTTTATTTCTATACGAGCTAAAACCTGGCATTTTGTCACCATTAAGGTTTTTTCTCATGGCCGGTGTCCTAATGAAAATAATAATAACATTTTTAATTGGAAGGTAACCACCAGGTCAGGTTATGCTCAAAGCATTTTCTACCACCTAACCCTCAGAGTCTTATTATTATGTGGTCACAACCATAATGAGGAAAAAATTGAAACAACGGAACCCTACGCTAAGTGGATTATCTGACTAGCACGTTAACCACTTGATTACCAGTGCACTTGAAAATTGTATTACATATTTTAATTTTGATAATTTTCTAGTATGTTGAAGGTGGCTTAGGGGGGGTGAACTATCAGTGAGAGTACCGTTTCGTATTGTAACCCCAAGAGGACATAGTCAGCCAGACATGCACAACTTTGAGTATTATATATAGAGATTATACCTGCTTAGGAAATACTTGTGATACATTCGTACAAGGTCTTGTGACATGGTGGAAATTTGATAGTGCATTTTACACTTTTGTGACAATTTTTTTATTAATAATAAACACTCTTATTGTAAAATATAATCATGTTAAAGAGTCTTATTTGAATTGTGTTGTTTAAAACAGATTAGTTATTTTCTTTTTCTTTCCAAATTTCTATAAATAAAAAAATTATACCCAAATTTGTGTGTGTGTATGTGTTAAAAAAACCTATTTAAAATTTATTACTTTATTTTTATACAAAAAAAATATTCTTCATGAGATTTGAATGTATGGCCTCTAAATTAAATAACTGAAATTGAATTTATGCCTAATATACATTTGTTTCTAGTATTTGTATTACTATTATTATTATTTTTTGAAAAAAAAAAATGCATATAATGGGATTCGAACCCACGACCTCAAAACCAAGAGCGTAGCATTTGATTATTATGTAGTATAATGTACAGTATAGGTAAATAGGTATGTCAACATTGTGGTAGTGAGTTACAACCCATCCACTAGAGAGCGCTACAAGTAGCTGGAAATAAGTGGAACAAATCCAGTTGACTTTGGGCAACTGACTTCCAGTTAAAAGTTGGGTTACTTTCCAGTTCATTTCCAGTTGATTTCCAGGTGGAGGTCAGGTGGAAGGTGGAAATCTCCAGCTGATTTCCAGGTGGGCAAGTAGACTTTTTCCACCTAACAGTATGGTATACATCCAGTTGACTGTGCTGTCTGGGATTCACTGAGATTCAAGCATGTATCAGGTTAATTCATCATATGTGTTATCTGATTCATAATAAAGATATTTTTATTATTAATTGTTATTTATACTATAGTTCTAATTTATAAAATCCTGTAAATTATACATACAATTAATTTAGAGATGCAATATTAAACTGCTAATATTACCATATTCCGAGTAAGGTATACACTATACACTCAGCTTACCGTATTCCGAGGGAGGTATACACTCAGCTTACCGTATTCCGAGGGAGGTATACACTCAGCTTACCGTATTCCGAGGGAGGTATACACTCAGCTTACCGTATTCCGAGGGAGGTATACACTCAACTTACCATATTCCGAGTAAGGTATACACTATACACTCAGCTTACCATATTCCGAGTAAGGTATACACTCAGCTTACCGTATTCCGAGGGAGGTATACACTCAGCTTACCGTATTCCGAGGGAGGTATACACTCAGCTTACCGTATTCCGAGGGAGGTATACACTCAGCTTACCGTATTCCGAGGGAGGTATACACTCAGCTTACCGTATTCCGAGGGAGGTATACACTCAGCTTACCATATTCCGAGGGAGGTATACACTGAGTTTACCATATTCCGAGGGAGGTATACACTCAGCTTACCATATTCGGAGTAAGGTATACACTCAGCTTACCATATTCCGAGGGAGGTATACACTCAGCTTACCGTATTCCGAGGGAGGTATACACTCAGCTTACCGTATTCCGAGGGAGGTATACACTCAGCTTACCGTATTCCGAGGGAGGTATACACTCAGCTTACCATATTCCGAGGGAGGTATACACTCAGCTTACCGTATTCCCAGGCAGGTATGGTGTATGGGATACACTCAGCTTACCGTATTCCGAGGGAGGTATACACTCAGCTTACCGTATTCCGAGGGAGGTATACACTAAGCTTACCGTATTCCGAGTAAGGTATGGTATACAGGTATACACTCAGCTCACCGTATTCCGAGGGAGGTATACACTCAGCTTACCGTATTTCGAGGGAGGTATACAATCAGCTTACCATATTCCGAGGGAGGTATACACTGAGTTTACCATATTCCGAGAGAGATATACACTAATATTACCATTTTACGAGTAAGGTATACACTCAGCTTATCATTATTATTATTATATTAAGCTTTATTGGGTAGAAAAAAAATATATACAGTACTATAGAATGAAATTATAAAGAAAAACAATAAGATTAAGCAAAGATACAAGAACAAAAAAAAAGAGAGAATGAAGTTATTGTCCTACCTAAAGGGCGGGGTTATTGCCTGTGGCAATCTCTTCCACCCAACCCTTACCATATTCCGAGGGAGGTATACACTCGAGGACGGGTAGAATGATGTCCAGATTCTCCGAGGGTCTCCTCAGAGTCTGCAGTAGCTCAGGTATGGACGGGGAGGGGGGGATGCCTTTGAGAATGAGCTGTCCTATCTGCAGCACGTACAGCCCTTCCTCGTTGTGAATGATTTTGAATGTCTCTGGTTTGGATCTGAAGAGAAGAGCAGGAGGGTGATAATGAAGAAATACTTTTTTTTCTTCTTTTTTTAATGGCTTTGTTTAACGTGGCAGGATTCTCCCAAGGGAGCTCTTCCACCTAACCACCTATTGTCAGGTTCCATATCAGGAACCTGACGTTGATTTTAAGTACTCCACTGCTTTTGTCTTAAAGCTACCAAATCCAGTGGAGTTTCTTAATGCAGCAGAGAGTGCATTCCACAGTCGAGCTGCAGTAACTTGAAATGACCGCTCACCTGCTGTAGTTCGATGTAATGGTATTTTAAGTGTTTTAGTGTGAGTAGATCTTGTGCTGTACTGATTTGAATTGGACAGAAATTCTATTAACTCAACAATAAATGGATATATGGAAAAAGCTCAACAATAAATGGAAAAAAATTAAATGGATAGTTAGAATAATAATAAATAATAACACTCTTTAGTGGAAGGTAACCACCAGGCGAGGTTAGTATGCTCAAAGCATTTTCTAACACCTAACCCTCAGAGTCTTATTATTATTATTATTATGTGGTCACAAACTCAAATTGATGAGGAAAAATTCATGCACTGGATGGGATTCGAACCAGCGGATCCCTACGCTACCTGGATTACCAGACTAGCGCGTTAACCACTTGACTACCAATGCACAGTCAAGTGGTTAACGCGTGATAGTTAACCGGTGATAGTTCATAGGTATTCAGAGGAAAATGTATTATTTTACTATCGGTCTTATGAATAGGAGGAATGCTGCGTCTAAATGTGATTTTTTTTCCGGTTTATATAAATACCGAAGGCCGTTGAAGACTTTCGAGAGGTCTGTATTTCGTAACTGAAATATCGAGTCTCCCAGAAACTCGAATTTTGTGCATGAGAAAATTGATGCGAGAAAAAATAATTTTGAGATCAATTGCCAAAATGATATTCTTTCTCCGGTCCATATTTTGTAAAACACGTATGTGTTTATACTGTCTGGCATCACTCCACGCAAGTTTGAGTAATAAACGCACTAATAATATACGAGCGTACTTAGTATTTCACAGATAACAAAAGTTTTGGTCTGATTTTAAATTTGTTTGAAAGCTGTATATCAATGCTCAGATAATATGGTCGCGAAGAGAAGTTTATTTTCATCCTAACTAATCTGAGCTCTATATCGTGAATTGAAAAGAAAATGAGATTTTGTTTGTACCTAATACCTATTATTTATTTATTATCTTTGACACAGTTCTTCAATACTTTTGAGATTTTACAGGTGTACTAGTTTGTGGTAGGTACTTTTCTAGATTTTTATCTGGTGAAATCCAATTATACGCCATAATAAAGGGTAAATATATTTATTACTTAATGGCTGTGGTATTGGTAAACTTTTCTAGATTGTGTTTTAAATTTTGGTCCAGGCATTTCTCTCGAACTTGTAGTTTTGAGATAGGTAACTTTGGCACTTCATGGTTTCTTGGATTGTTATTTGGCAGTTTGGGCTGTAAAGTTTTCTTTTTTTTTCTATGTTGGTGGATCTACGCAAGTGATGAAATTTGGAAATGACTATTTTGAAATGAATAGAACGAAGAAAGGTGAATAGATTGGAACAGGAAAAATGAAATGAGAAATAAGGAAAACATGAAGAAAATAATTATGACGAACGAAAATAAGCAGGAACAGAAACAACAAAACAACTGAAGAAAGTGAGACCGAAATTTGGACATAAGAGGTAATTTTGATTTTGAGTGTATGTACAGGGTGTCCCGTATACAGATGCAAATATTTTGAGGGTAGGTTCAGCCCACCGTGGACTATCATATGAGCGAAACTTGCAGTGGGGCATTTTGCTTCGTTAAAGAGAATAGAATAGAATATAAGGTAATTGTATTTGATCAAAAAGATTTTACAATGGTTGACAAAATTAGGTATAGGAAAAAAAACTATAACTAGAGATAAAACAATAATATGATTATGAAAAAGATAATTAATTAAAAATAAATTTTACACTTTTAACTATCTACCTCAGGATACATACTTTCCTTTTTCTTACTCATTTTCACTCTTCCAATGCTTCAATAATTCTTCTCTTGATCTCTCTTCGTTCTCTTTTTTTTTTTTTTTTTTTTTTTTTTTACGTTATCTAACTTTCTTTTTCTCATTGCTCTTTCTCACAGTGTTGCCAACTAGTTTTTGAGAAAATCCCTACCAGAAGCAAAAAAAATCCCTACTTTTAGGAAAATATCCCTACATTTTTAGGTCCCATATTTGATGCATTATTATTAATATATAAATATATTATTTGCTATAATAATATAGTATTTACCTTTATTTTTTGTTCCACGTCACTAAAAAGGGGGGAAAGAGGAAAATAAGAAGAAGAAAAAAATATAAAAGGTACAATTTATCAAGTTGTAGTTTTTTTAGTAGGTATTATTTTTATTTTTTTAGACAGGATTGGCAGAGTATCTAGGTACTTTGACTGTTTTTTAGACTAATACCTATTTATCAATCAGTTTTCCCAAAAATCCCTACGTTTAGGGCATTTTCAAAATATCCGTCCCTACATCCCTACATCATCAAAAATGCAGGAAAAATCCCTACATGTAGGGATTTATCCCTACGGTTGGCAACACTGCTTTCTCAAGTAACCTAGCTTTATCTACCCGTCTCTCACTCTCTCTCTCTCTCTCTCTCTCTCTCTCTCTCTCTCTCTCTCTCTCTCTCTCTCTCTCTCTCTCTCTCTCTCTCTCTCTCTCTCTCTCTCTCTCTCTCTCAGAAGGTATTATGTTAGCTTAGGTGCTTCGTTAAAGAGTTATGGCCAAATCCCTGTTTTTCCCACAGGTCTAGAGGTCACTTAGATCGATGCACGTTTTTAAAGAAATGGTAGCCAGTAAGTAATTTTTGACTTCATGTATGGATAGTCATGCATATTTCCCTTGAAATGCAGTTGGTTGCATGAAAAAATATTGAAAGACCAGAGAGATATTTAATCATAAGATCAATATTTTTCTAAAATTCGATTTTTCCCTGTTTTCCCTTTCGTGAATTTAGAGTACTTCTACAATTGCAATTCTGCGTATCACTAGGTAAAAAAATACCCTTTGCTATTTTGTTTCAATAAATACAAAGTTCTTTCAGACGCGTGAAGGAACGAATGAGATACGCCTTATCAAACGGCACCAGAAGGAGAGAAACACATCTTTCAAATTTTGAATCTGGGCGCTATTGCATTTTGAAGAACACTTGATGCCTGAAGCGGTCTGTGTGACTATTTTTGTGCCAACTGCAAGTTATAAATGAAAATTTTCTGAGTACAATTAGTTCTATTAACCAACTATCTCAATCATAAATCTAATAGTTCAAATAACAAGGCGATCAATTTGTTCGGTGGAAGAGAAAGCCACAAGCTTTAAACCTCGCCCTTGGTTCGCTACATATTCTTTTGGGTTCTTTTCATTTCATGTCCTGTGTTGCAGAATGTATCATGTTTGTAGTTTATCAATAAACTACAAACATGTACCACTGTATCACCACCCTTGATAAGTCTTTGTTTATATTTATTTCACAAATTGTTACCATGTTCATTGTAAAAAAAAATGTAAATAAAGCTTGGTCCAATTGTTTATAAAATAAAAATAAAGTATTAATAATAATAGTAACCTTAAGGTTGGATGTTCGAGTTTTACCCAAGGTTAATTTTCGGCACTATTTGTTATGTTTTTGATATCATGATTGTGATACCTAAACACAAAAATGATATTTTTAATTTTACTTCTAAAAATAAAATCATAATTTTTGTTGGTAGCGCAGAGTCTTTCTCCATGTGTATTCTTTTTCCATAATTACACCACTGGTTGCTGCTATCGTTGCAGCCTCTCTCATTTTTCCTCATGATAACCCTGTGATTCCGTAACTCCATTCACATAAAAGTTCACACCGACCGACCACTGTGAATGATCAATTTCCCTCTGTTAATCATCCCAGAGCAGTGTATTTATACCTCAAATTACGCGCCAATTCTGTTAAAATTCAGCCAACTTTGAATTTTCCATCATGATTCAGAAGTGTTTTTTGAGCTTTGTGTGTACTGCGTTCCATGATCTTTAAAGTAATATAAATGAGCTTTCTTTTTTATAAAACTAAACATAATAGGGTATTTTTTTAACTAGTGATACGCAGAATTGCAATTGTAGAAGTACTCTAAATTCACGAAAGGGAAAACAGGGAAAAATCAAATTTTAGAAAAGTATTGAACTTATGATTAAATATCTCTCTGGTCTTTCAATATTTTTTCATGCAACCAACTGCATTTCAAGGGAAATATGCATGACTATCCGTACATGAAGTCAAAAATTACTTACTGGCTATCATTTCTTTAAAAACGTGCATCGATCCAAGTGACCTCTAGACCTGTGGGAAAAACAGGGATTTGGCCATAACTCTTTAACGAAGCAAAATGCCCCACTGCAAGTTTCGCTCATATGATAGTCCACGGTGGGCTGAACCTACCCTCAAAATATTTGCATCTGTATACGGGACACCCTGTATAGTGGTGTGTGAAACAATTTATTTGTGAAGTACTTTGTGTTGAAATGATTGTTTATTAATGTCAGAAAAAATATTTAGTTAGATGATGAATAATATAATGGCTATAGGGACAATATCTCGTACCGAAAAAAAAAAAAAAAAAAAAAAATGACAGCCAGTTAATAATAATGGTTAAATCGCAATAATTGTAAGGGCTCCGTAGAAACACCAAGTTACCCACTCACACTGGCACTCACAGTAAAATAATACATTTTCAGGGGTGAAAGATACTGCCAAAGGCATTATCACCACCCTTGATCAGATTTTGTTTACCTTTAATTAATTATACCCTTTCACTGTACCTGTATATAAAAATTGTAAATAAAGTTTGATCAAAATTGTTCAATTGTTTAATAAAGATACTGATAGTGGACCTAAAAATGTGAGATTATAAATGACGAGGACTTTACTCACTTTTCACTGGGTAAACATAAACAATCTAGAGACTCATATTAGCCTCACCTAGCTTAAATAGTTCCAGCAGAATATGGGTGAGCATGAGTATGCCAAGTATTATTATCTGATCTCGTTGCAGGGTTTTCAGTGAAACCCTAACAACTAACACCTAATTAGATCTATTGTGACCAGTTGATTCTATTTGGTTTTAACCCTGATTGAAATAGATACTCAGGACGAGGGTTTTACCCTCCATTTGCTGGGAATCGTACCAGCTACCCAAATTAACCTACCCAGCTCGTGAGCTATCTCTTCCGTGAGCTTTTCATGAAAAGCAAAATAAAAAAGTCACAGAAGAAAAAACCATTAAAAGAAAGTGTATAATTATTAATCATGTTGATTTCTGAAAACCATAAGACTTTCGATTACCCTTGTTTGCAGCAGACATCTATGTAGTACTCTCCATACACAGTGTCACTTTGGCGGAGTATGTAGCAGCCTTTGTCACAGTTCCGCTTCTCTTCTAGTTTCGTGTAGGAGAATTCACCACTACGGAGGAAAAATATACAATTTATAATATCTATATAATACCAAATAAAAGCCAAATATCTTAGAAGCCAAATAAAAATGACTTAGGATTCCTCTGTAAACAAAAAAAATATGAAAAATAAAACAAATGATTTATCATTATTATTATACTAATCTTCCACAAGCTCTTGTTGAACTTTTAAAACTCAAGTTACTGGTGAGAGGATTATATGGACGCCCAGATCCCACGTCTAGGCTCCTTTCACGTCCATTATTATTATTATTTTACACTTTATTAGATATAAATGGACATAATGTACAATGTAAATGATTATTTAAACAATGAAAAAAATGGAAACAAAATATACAATAAAATGAAAACGAATAGAAAAATATATAAAAAAACATATGTCCTAACTAAAGGGCAGGGTTATTGCCTATGGCAATCTCTTCCACCCAACCCTTTTTGATTCTATTTGGTTTTAACGTCCTTTTTGAGTTATTCAGGACGCTGAGAATCGCTGAAAATCGTACCAGCTACCTACATTAACCTCACTCCGCCAGGGTTGGGCCGTAAACGCCAACCTCACGTGTTTTCACTTTGGAGAGAACAACTTTGAAAAACACACACAAGTAACACATTTACAGTATAACCCCGTTTTTATGAACTAATTGGGACCAGGGGTAGTTCATAATAGCGGGGTTCCATGTAAAAGTCCATAATATCGGGGGTTCCATATAATTTTGAACATATGAACGGGGGTACATGTATTTGAATGTTAATTTAGGTACAGATTAACGTAAATACAAAATATATAAATACATAGAACTATTGTGAGGAGCTAAAGAAGTCTAGAATGAGAGCAAATTTTCATTTCGTAAAAAACTTCTCGAAGAAAAAAAAAAAGATCGGCCGGAAAAAAGTTCATTTTATCCGAAGTTCATAATATCGGGATCATAATAACGGGGTTCTACTGTATATGTCTTTTAACCTGATGGGTCCGTGGCACTTGAGGTGCAGCAGGCTCTGCAGGGAGGGGCTGGGCAGATCCTTGCACAGGTTGAAGGTCCACTTGACCTGGAGCCGGTAATAGCCGTCCAGGAGAGAGACCAGGGAGATCATGTCGAACACGGAGTACAGCTTCATATAGATCGGGACTCCGTTCTTGCGGGAGATCTCCACGTTCCCGTACTGGCCCTCGTGGGAGATGGAGATGAAACACAGGTCCTCTATACTGCACAGGTGTATGAGCTGAGGATGAAAGGGTTATATGACGGAACAATTCATAAAATTGTTGTTCTACTAATATTCTATATAGAATAGAATAGAATAGAAATTACCTTGTTTATACTGCCGAGGTGAGACTAAAAAGTCCCTTTATTCCAGCAGTCTAAACAAAGTTTCTTGTTTATTTTCAAATTTAAATAGACATTTTGTGCATACATTTAATATTCTTAAGATTACACACATAAAAAGCCTTGCTTAGGTTACTTTCTGTAAACCAAAAGGTTCACCCATATCAATCCTTCCACCACCATGACATCACACATGGACTCGGAAAGTATGTGAGTACCTATAAGGTATAGAAAGTAGTATTTGTTTTTGGTCAGTTTTTTAAAAAACAAGATTTGTGCTTTATTGGTACATTAAAAGTATAACAATGTTTGTATAATATAAAACATAAATATTTAAAATTAACAGGGGAAAATAATTAATCATGCACAGACTATTATCACACTAAGGTACCTGCCTGACTGGGGCAGTGTAGGCAATTTTTTTCTTCTGAAACTTAATCCCCCAAAAAATATAGGGTGTCCCCCCAATAAGGGGGGACACCCTGTACCTAAAACAATAACCCAGAAAGTTATCTATACTTCTACAGTCTAGTCTAGTTGATTCAAGTTCAAGTCTGTGATCAATGGCTTGGGAAAATATTTCTGACAAAATACTCAATGACTCTATGGTTCAAAACTGTTCTCACCTCTTTGCTGGAGTCATCATATCTCACTGATAACCCTGGATACTGAGGACAGTAGGCATTCACCCGTAGGTTTGCATGGTTTCTGGTTTTCCCTGAGACGTCCTCTATGATAATCTTGTAGTCTTCACTCAGATAGGTAGGGCAGAGCTGTTCAAACTGTTCCAGATAGCACTGCTTCACATAGACAGCATCAATCTTACCTATAAGTAAAAATAATTTTAAAATAATAATAATATTCTGCAAAAGTTTTATTGTTATTATTATTTTATCAGAACTATTCACATCAGATAATAGTTGTAGCAGAAGCAGACTAGAACAGTTGTTTTGGTCTTGAAGTCTGAGTAGAGAAATATAAAAAAAGGAATACCTATATACTGATACATGGTAACTGGCTTTATTTGTCCAGAAATAATTGTAAAATTGTAATAATAAAAAAATACCACTTACAATATTTTCTATATTAAAGATAAAATAGAAAAATAGAAGGTAATAGCAAAATGCTGTGGAAAACAATGCTGTTGAAAACCTTACCTTGAAAGTCATTTTTGTTTTCCAAACTGGTGATTAGTTTCTTCAAGTTATTGTTGAGCAAGTTCTTCACTCGGAACACCCTGCTCAGTAATGTATCCATGTGTTTCTTTGGTGTGTACATCTTGTAGTGTTTGATCACATCTGTGAACTCCTTGTTCTCTTCCAGTATGGCCCGGTACATGTCTGCCACTACTAGACCAAGAACTTTATCATCATATTTTTCTACATTTCGGTTCTCATCAATTTTACTATTGAACACATCATCTCGGACCTGAAAAAGGTAATTCAGATTTTAAATTTTGAGAGCCTGGTTTGCTAATAGAGAAGCAGATTTTTTCTAAACTTGTAAGTCATGGGTTCAATATATATCTGGAGCAAATAAGTAGTCATCGTGGCCAAATGAGTTAGTGCACTAGGCATTGCATGCATGGTGATCTGAGTTTGATCCCCAGCAGAGCAGGAATTTTTCTGCTCTGTACTTGGATGTTTGGGGTCTCACTCATACAAAAATGAGTAGTTACTTGTATGAGTAACAACCAGTGGCATCATTACCAGAGTAAAAAGAAATCAATGTAATAGAGTTTGAAAAGTTAAGTTGTGTGGCTCTTAGCAATGATGTGCTACCCACAAACATTGTGAAGAGACCTTGTGCTTCACCACAAATTAATGAATCATACATATATCTGGAGCAAATTTTTCTGACAAAATAGTTGTACTTGTATAATCTGGCTTTTCTTTCATAACTGTCTCTTTATGTTTTTATTTTCTTAAGAAAAATATCTATCACATAAAACTACTGTGGGCACTTTCACCTCCCAACAATCTTACATAATTGTGAGCAAAATATAGCCTTTAAAGAGTAACCTAAGCCATGAGCTCCTGCTGAGTGTAATGATAGTTACTGACCTGTAAGAAGTAGTAGTTGTAAGTGGAAAGATCCAGATGGCGTATCTTCATAACATCATTAATTTTCCAACGGATGCGAAGCAGAAGCTGTGATTTCTTTAGTGATTCTATTTTAGTTGCAACCAACAGAGAGTTGTTCAGCCAAATGTTTGTGTTGACAATCTTAAGAGAAAACAGTGGGACCATGATGGGTTTGATGTGAAGCTGTTGGCACAGTTCCCTTACAATGTCTTCCGCACAGGTAGACTTGGAGTAGGGGATTTCTTTGAGCGTATCCTCATTGATGAGTTTCACATGGATAACTCCTACAACATTGCCATTAGTTTCCAGTGCCATTATAATTGTAGTGCCTGAAAATAATGGACCAGAGTGAAATCTAATTTATATTTTTAAATAAAAAATTGTGGATAATTTGTCACTGACTTGTAATTTAGTACTGCCTTTTTGAGTTTCTTTCCAACCTTAACACTGAATACTTTGAAATAAAGGCTAAAACTTTTTAGCTCTTATCCATTTCAGCATTTTATTAAGTCCTTATCATTGTGAGGGGCTCATAACTAGGTAAGTCTACAATTTTAAAATTACCTACCTATAATATAAAAAACACACAATATCCGTAAATACCTATTTGAACCTTACTGCTCTTTCATATTTATTATGAGCGTATCCAATAAAAATGTACTTCACAAAAAGCTTACAAACCTGATAATTCCTTTTGGTCTACTGCATTCCTTTATTGAACATCACTGAAACTGGACTCTACCGATTCCTGGAATTGGAGATGTTTATCACAAAGTGTTTGAGATAAGAAGGTTTTGCTCTCTTGAAGAATGTTATCATACCTTTTTAAATTAAACATATCTAGATTTAACTTTATAATACACTTTTCATAGCAAAATTTATCTTTTTAGAGAGGATAATAGACATTTTCTACTTGAAAATATTCATTTTAGTGTTATTTCAGCATGTACATGTAATGAAGTGAAGTAATTTCTCTGACCAGAATAGATTAAATTTTATTATTGGATGTTTCAAACTTTACCGCCAAGTTTTTATTTACCTAATTTTAATTAATTTTGTCCGCTAGGGGTGTCTGTATCAATAGATACTTTTTTACGCGGTAAGATTCAAATTTTCAAAATTCAAATTAAATTATAAGTTTTTATTTTTTCATTACTCTTTTGATAATCTAAATAAAAAGTTTTGCCAATTTGCATCGTAGACTTGACAGTGATTACGGTGGAATCATTTTCTCAGTTACCCATCTACACACAAGCTACAACAAATTGGCTTTCAGAACTCACAGGGTGGAGAGACTGAACACTACCAAAGAATAAAAGGTGGACAAATACAAGAAAGATGATTCAAGCCATTGACCTCGCCAATGTGCCTGTGCTGGTAGAAAATCTAGAGAGACAGGAACTGGAGGTAATAATTCTTACAAAGGGAGAGATAGGAGTTCATACGAGAGGGAGAGATACCTACTAACTTATTTCATACTACCTTTTGGTATTTTGAATTAAGTTTGTAGGTATCAAGCAAGCAATAACTTCTAACTTATTTCATAACAGCTTGATTGATATGATAGTAGACTCTTGACCGGAGGTGGTTGGTTAGATTCCCATGTTTGTCAAAGATTTAGGGCAAAATTAATAGACTTTTTTGTAATACCTCTGTGGTGCTAAGTCTCACATTATGTATCAATCAATCAATCAAATATTTTATTGTGATAAATATACATTGTACGTTTTACACATTTTTTTTTTTTTTTTCATTAAAATTCAATTAAAAATGAACAATTAAGTTGGTAAGAAATAAAGAAAAGAAGTAGAAAGGAGAGAAGAGAAGAAGAGACTGACTTAAGAAAAAGGAGGGAAAAATTAGAAAAAGGTTAAAAAGAGGGAAAAAGAGTAAAAGGGACCAAACATTATTTACCCCTTGATCACATTTTACCACCTGAATTGCTCTATTTTGTATGGGGCAATATCAATAAGTCTTATGTACTGTTTTAGATGGGGAAAACCAATGCTAATCAATGACTTTAGTTATCAATTTTGTCTATTAAATTCACTCCTAGTGAAACAAATATGATTTTTTTATTACTTTGTAGTGAAAATGAAAAGATTTTATGTATACCTATGACTAATCAATATACAAGCTCCTTTCATGTATGTATTATGAACCAAATTAATGTCCTGATGGGATTTCCAGACAGGTAATTTAGCCTCTATATCACTGGGAATCACTCCAGTCACCTCTCCCAGCCTTGGCTGTAAATTGCAACTCCCTGTGTTATTCACTTGAACGGTTACAGAATTTTTGTCTGATCATTCTGTCCAACTGTGGACTTGGTTTGAAGGATTTGATAGGAAATGGTTGTAAAACATGATTTAATTGGCAATGCTCCAAGTAAACTTTGAGGAGTTGGTATTTTTCCCTAAATGAGAAACTTAATTTTTATTTCAGGCAGCCGCTGGAGTTCCAAGTGCAGAAGTATACACTAAGCTGCTGGCTTTATATTTACTGCAAAATGATCTGTGAGTAAAAATCTAAATAAAAAAAAATCTTGATGGTATGTTCCCAATACTCTGGGTTGGTACTTTTAAACAAAGTGGTTAAAAAAACCATTTGGTTTAAACCAAATTTAAATTTACTCATGTTTAACATTGTGGAGTCATGTACTTTAAGATTTTAAATTTCTATTTGTATATTTTTTCCTCATGGCAATGGACATGGCACATTCTTGAATTTGAAAAAAAAAAAAAAAAAAAAAAAAAAAAAAAAAAAAAAAAAAAAAAAAAAAAAAAAAGAAGATTAGTGTAAATTTAATAAACAAAATAAGAAGAAGAAGAAAAAGAAAGATACAGGAATTCCTAAAAAACTTACTTGGTTTTTTATACTTAATTAATGTTATATATATTTTTTATACCTTATTTATTTTTATAATGATTGATTATAAAAATCAGAATGAAGAAATTGATGATGAAGTGGTGGAGGAGCTGCTAGCACAGGCAGACCTCTGATGATGTAAACATCTGTTAAATAAATAAATGTTAAAATTAATGTTATACTTTATCAACATTAATAATTTTCCACAAGGTCACATTTAATACCCTCTGATGAAATGGTCCCATACATACATGTCATAAATATACTTTAAATGGTGCTGGTTATGTTTTTCTTTTTCTATAGCTGCAATGCCAAGTTTCTATGGAAAAGAACACCACAGTCTATCAAGCTGTCACATCCAGAGATAGGACATGTCTGGGAAGTTGGCAAAAACCTGTGGAATGGAAACTATCCATCCATTTATACTAACCTGAAGAGGACATGGTCTGATGACATAGCTCATATAATGAAGGCTTTACAAGGTATGTAATATAAATATTATTTTTTTTTACAAAATTTTAATTTTTTTACAAGGATCCCAGAAAAGTTGGTTCACTTAATTATTTTATTCATCATCTTAGGGTTGTGTCATTGTTAATGATGATACCCAGACAGTGGAGGAATGACTCAGCTCTTCAACCTCTGTCTTTACATGGAGGCTAATAATTGACAAGGGCCCCCAGAACCAAGCCAGACTCCTGGTCTACTCCCTGTTAATAGTCCCCCAGCCAGACTTTACCAAAACAAAAAAAGCACTCTGTAAATAATGTATATTAACATCTGTGATGTGTATGGTACATGTAGGTAACTCATGATAAAAATTTCTTCTTATTAACATCTGTGATGTGTATGGTACATGTAGGTAACTCATGATAAAAAATTTCTTCTTCTTGTCGCTGTTTTCAGGTGAAATACAGAAGAGAGCCATCCATTTAATATCCAAAGCCTACTCCTCAATCCCCAACAGTTCCCTCAGTGAGTTCCTTGGTGTTCCAGAGCAGGAGGCATTAGTCCTGGCCAAGGCAGAAGGCTGGACTGTGGATAAAGCATTCACTCTGCCAGTAAAGAAACCAGAAGAATATGCTGCTCCCAACATCACAGATGACCAGCTGCTCATTCTAACCCAATATGTGTCTTTCCTTGAGAATTGATATTCAAGATTTTATTATATTATGTACCTCATGTACAAGTATATTTACATACTTGTACATACTCAAAGCTCCTTGTTTAAAGTTTGAATACTTCTAATGCTGATTATTAGGCCTCTTAATTTGAGCTTACAGTAAAATGTCACAGAAAATTAACTCTGATGTAAAAAATGGAGCATATTCGAACCAAACAAAACCAATTTGATTTGTTTTGGTTTGAACAAAAACAACATCCGCTAACTATGAACAGCCCAACAAGATTGTGTCCAGTACATTGTGCCAACAGGCAATGCATCATGGGATGAGTAGTTGACCCATGTGGTTTAATATATTTTTCACTTAAGTTGAACTAGAAGTTTTAAAGGTCCAACTAGAAGTTGTTTACACTCCTACAGCACTAAACTTGTCTTTTTATCCCCAAGTGTTTGCTGTAAGAAACTGCTTTTGCTATAAAAATAAATATTGAAATTTGTCTGAAAAATAGTTTCCTGTAAAGTTCTGTAAGAGAAATGAATAAAACTACAAGCATAACATATTTTTATCATTATTAAAAAGATAACTCTTTATTTATTTTTGTTACAGGGTTGCGAGTGCTCTGATTTGATTTTTGGTTCAAACAATTCTACTAATAGAATTTTTATCATATAAAAAGATCATACAAATTAAAGGAGGCAAATGAATTAAAAATAAAAACAAATTATGTACGAAATTATTAATTGAAAAAAGGAACAAAACTTATGTTGATTTGTACATTATCTATAGGTAGGAATATTGTATCTAGGCAGACAGGACGAATTCAAACAGGATTTTTGGTTTACAGCTACTTATCAAGTTTCAACTATTAATTACATAAGGTCAATCTCTTCAACTTTAATATATAACAACGTGGGACGAATGTGGTTCAGTGGGATTCTTCAACAGACAATACTAAGACATTTGATTTAATGGATATATATTTCAATCATCTATTTGGAAGAGGATCAGCCTAAAGTGGTTTGGTCAAGTAAAGAAAAAGAATTGAAAGTGCAAGACAAAGCGGATAGGAAATACGGAGATACAGTATATTTTTGGAAAGAGCTAGGGGAGAAAAAAAAATGGTGAAAAAAGAACATGAGTCAGTAATTTCTCAGTGAAAAAAGTGAAATTTTCGTCTGTATTGTTGTGAAATTTCATTTGGAATTATATTTCCTGACTAAATTCCAGGAAGTAATAATAAAATTATAGAATTTGAGTTGTGTACTTTTATTTGGCACATCCAGTTAGTAAAATAATTAGTCATCCCTTTGAATTATTCTGCAAACGACTCGCTTGGACCCGTTCATTGGGCGGAATCAAAATTAATATCTGACACTCAAGTTCCAGTCACTAGTTTTCCAATGGAAAACAAAGTACAATTGTGAAACACAGAAAAACGTCTTTGAAATTTCATTTTAAATATTCAAGTGTGCCAACAAGTCTTTTAGGGCGGAATTAATAGACGTTTTTGTAATACATCTGTGGCGCTAAGTCACGGATTGCGGACTGTGTAAGATAGAGAAAACCGACACTTACCAACGACTTCAGTTATTGATGTTGTCCATTAATTCCGCCCTAAGATTATAAGTCATCCAAAATATATTGACAGGAAAACGGAGAAAACAAAAGAGTGGGTACTGCCAGCAGTACAAGACAGTAATATACATTAATTCAATTGAACATTAATAAGTAATTTTCTATATCAATGTAAACATTTTAATTTATTTTAAAAGGGATAGGGCTTTAAATAGATGATAGGGTATGATTTAATCTTTTTAAATAGGTAATTAAAAATTGCTTTTTTAAATATTTAGTTTGTACACAAGATTTGTAAAAAAAGAAGGACATAAATAATCGTGAAAAAAGTCAACTTCTTCAACAGAAAGAAACAGAAAATCTTATTTGGAACAGAAAGTTAATTTGGACCAAAACTGCTGCAATAGTCTCGACTGAAGAATATAACAGAAAAACAAGTGGTTATGTATGCAAAAAAATATATAATTATATAGAAATAAATGAATTCTTCAAGTCGCAAGATTGGCACGAGTAGTTAAAATCAAGTGAATGCTTTGATTTATTTTAAAAGGGGACAAAAAAAAAAAAAAAAAAAACGAGAAAGGTAAATGGTAAAATTGAACATTTCGTTTTTTTTTCCTTTTTCTCAAGGTAAATATATTTTAAGGAAATGTTCTACTAAGAGAAACTGAAAACTTGGGGTATTGATAAGAGTTTTGTACAACAGGAGTATTTCAAAAAAAATGCCACAAGAATGGACTTTTGAAAACGTTAAATTCAAATAATAAATCCAACTTATCGTACCTACTACAGTTTTTATCTAAAATCTAACACTATGATTGGTGTATGTTATTTCTTACAAATTGTTTCTTCAACCCTTTCCAACACACATGTAAAGCGAGAAGTCTCCTATAACCGTGTGTTAAAAAGGGTTGAGATTACAAGCATTGTAAAGTATCTTCTCTGAAATTCAGTTAGAAAAATAATGTTCGACTTTTTATTTTTCAATCAAATTTCTTCTGCAGCCAGCGTCGATGGCATGTTGAATACACCGGTTCCCTTCAGAACACCGAAGTTAAGCGACATCCAGCGAGGTTAAGACTTGGATGGGTGACCATTCAAATTCTAATTCTCGTGACGCTGGCTTTTCCCGGCCCCACTCAGGCTGGGTGAGGTCAATGTGAGTAGCAGGTTTGTGAGTTTCCTGCGAATGGAGGGTAAAACCCCCGTCGTGATATGACCATGGCAGTTGAAAGCGACGTTAAACCAAAAAAAAAAATTCTTCTGCAAGAATTGCACGCCTGTCGACTAAAATTAAAGAGTTTTTCCTGTTGTCTACATGAAAAGTATTTTTCATAATTTCCAAGGAAACACCAGCCGCAGGAGAAATCCCTTGACCGCAGTTAAGTCCCGGGACTGAATTAGTATATTCCAGTATGAACTCGAGAAGATACTTTAGATGGAGTGACGTGATCTTGACGAATTCAATATAAAAGATCTCATAGATACAAAGTCAACAGATGCGAGAGAGAGTTTATCATACTGTGCTATATTTATTTTATTTATTACACACTGTTACCTACATATACCGAGATTTTTCAACCATCAGACATAAAATGTATGTCAAAAGATAATAATACTCTTTAGTGGAAGGTTACCACCAGGCGAGGTTCATGCTCAAAGCATTTTCTACCACCTAACCCTCAGAGTATTATTATTAAGTGGTCACAAACTCAAATTAATCAGGAAAAATTCATGCACTGCGTGGGATTCGAACCAACGGATCCCTACACTACCTGGATTACCAGACTAGCGCTTTAACCACTTGACTACCAGTACACAAAGATGTGTAGTTATTTACGTTCATAAGGAGTTACCAACCAATTGATTGTGACCCAAAAGAAAGAAAGTGAGAGTTTCTCAAACTGTCTAAAGATAATGGCCTTCATTGCATATTTATATTAAAGACAAAGCACAAAACGTGGGAACGCATTTTTTACTTACATTTAAAATTTAGGTATGGTATGACTCCCTCCTTGCTTAAACTATCGTGTTTAGTTCTTATAATATAGAACAAGCATCTGTTTACTTAAGGACCAAATTATTTGACAAAGAGTGATGCTCAGTTCTTGAGCAAAAGATTTCTCTACTAAGCTAGCTAGTCACCTTAAAATTCTTCAGACCACAGTACCAATCGCATCAAGTCAAAACTCCTCAAAGTAAATGGTAACTAATTTAAAAAGCCCAAGATGCGAACGAAAACTTGGCGTGTGTGATGCTGGCTTTAGACCCAGCACAGGCACGGTACAAGCCTAACCCACGATTCTTAAACAAGGTTTTCAATGAGAACCAGTTCTATGTTGAATAAGTCTATTTTTTGGGGCAAGGACTCTGAATGTTACAGACCTCTCTTTAAATAAATATTCATTAAAAAAGTCCATTTTTCTTTCACTTTTTATACACTTTCAAAGTCTATTTTAAAACTTTGCGACTGGGCACTTTTGCGTCGGGCTTTCCTAGAACTGAGCATCAATTTATGGCCAGGTCGAGATTCTCGTTCGGGCTAGTAGCAGAAAGCGGCCAAGTACTTGCTACCAATCACAGGGCTCCAAAGTTCAGCTCAGTGGTATGATAGTCGCTTACCATGCGGAAGGTCTCGGGTTCGAATTTCAGAGCCAACAAAATATGTGTATTCAAAATTTGGTTGCATTTGTTTGTAAGAGATACCTTCCGGTGTGCTCGTCTTGACCCAGCACCTAAATTGGAAGTATTGTGTCACTTCTCGCCCATCAGAGGGGAGGCATACTACGGGATGGGCGAGCTACAACACAGACCACAAGCGTCTACAGTAGCTGCTGTTTCATGGCTACGAAATAAGAAAGGGTGGAAATGCCTGTTTCAATCCTTTTCTTCAAACAAGCGCACTGTGATTGGTAAAAAGTACTTGCTAACTTTGAGCCACTAGCTACATGCGTCTCTTGAGCCGACCATCAGAGGTGTTCATTGAGGTCTGTATCTACAAGGTCCAAGCTATACAGGGTGGTTCCACTCTAGGATCAGGAAGACGATGAGCTGTGCTTGTTGGCCTGGTGCTTGCTACTGAACTCATGCAGGATGTCCCACGCCATACCCATGTCGTTCTTAGTAATACCCAGCGCGCGTATGACGGCGTCCTGGGGAAAACCTGGTGACAAATACAGTTTAAATCAGTATTTCAAATTATTATTATTAATGAAATAAATATAATCTTAGGAAAAACTTATAATTATACACAACTCTTGGTGAGACAAATAAACATCGAAATACCTAGTTTCCAAGTGTTTTCTATCTCTGCAAACTATTTCGATATAATTATTATTTAACACTTTATTGGTAAATCACATTGATACATAAATAGGACATGGAATAAAAAAGAACACAATAGAATACGTAGTGAACCAAGGGGCGAGGTTAAAGCCCTAGGCTTTCTCTTCCACCGAAACTGACCTCAGTAGCTTGCTCGATAAGGCGGCGGACTTGAAACCTGGAGGTCGGTGGTTCAAGTCCCGGTTTCAGCGTAGATTTAGTAAAGCGAGTTTGAGTAGTTGTGATATCACGAAAGTGATTAACACAAATATGGTAACTTTTTAAACTTTTACTTGTCACAGCAGTCGAATGAGTTAGCGCACTAGACATTATTATTATTTTATTTTATTTTTAGATTGTATAGCTATAAGTTTATTTATTTATTTTCTTTACATAGCACGATTCCCAGTGGGGCAGGAATTCTTCTGCTCTGAACATGGATGTTACTGATGTTGATGTTGGCTATTTCGGGCCCCACTGAGGCCGGGGTGAGATTAATTTGAGTAGCCTATTTGTGAATTTCCAGCGAATGGCGGGTAAAATCCCGTCGTGTTATGACAATGCACAAGAAAAATCCAGACCTTTTCTCAAACTTATAATAAAAACCACCACATTGCGTTAGTCATTGCCTGATTGAATCAGGTGTAAAAACAGTACCTATACAATACATGAATATATTTTATTTTATTTTACCAAATATAAAATTCACAGACCGACAGACGGACACAAAACCAAAGTTGCTCAGGAGGTTATAAAACGTCCAGAAAAAAAAAATAATAAAAATAAATCGGAGCAAAAAAATATTTTTTTTTTTTTTACAAAAACGAACACAATACTTCCAATTTCTAATTTTAGAAATTTCTCGGAAGTAAAAAGTACAACAGTACTAATAAAGGAACACGCAAGAGAAAGAAACATGTATAGATAATAAGCATTATTATTATTATTACGAACTATCGCATGAACCTACTTGTGTCTCTTACCTTCCGAGGTAAAGAACACGCAAAAGAGAGAAACATGTATAGATAATAAACATGATTATTATTACGAGCTATCGCATGAACCTACTTGTGTCTCTTACCTTCCGAAGTAAAGAACACGCAAAAGAAAGAAACATGTATAGATAAAAAACATTATTATTATTATTACGAACTATCGCATGAACCTACTTGTGTCTCTTACCTTCCGAGGTAAAGAACACGCAAAAGAGAGAAACATGTATAGATAATAAACATGATTATTATTACGAACTATCGCATGAACCTACTTGTGTCTCTTACCTTCCGAGGTAAGCCTGGCGATGTGATCCATGTTGATGTTCTCGTAGGGGGGCGTGCTGGAAGAACATTGGGAGTCGACTGACGAGGCGCGGGAACAGCAGCTAGTGTCCAGCACCAGGGGGGACCGGTGGCCCAGCGAGTAGTCGCTGAGACTGCTGGCGGGCGAGTGCCCTATGTGGTGGTTCATGTAGCCTGGGGAGAGGATAAGTTTGTCCTAGTATTGTATTGTATGATTTATTTGTGGTGAAGCACAAGGCCTCTTCACAATTTTTGTGGGTAGCGCAGCATTACTAAGAGCTTCCTTCACAGTTCGAATTATTCTATTACATTAATTTCTTTTTACTCTGGTAATGCCGCCACTGGTCGTTACTCATACAAGTAACTACTCATTTTTCCTCACGAGGTATGAGTGGACCCCGAACATCCAAGTACTGAGCAGAAAATTTCCTCCCCCACTGGGAATCGAACCCAGGTCACCATGCGTGCAATGCCTAGCGAGTTTGTCTTAGTTTATGTTAGTATGTATAAAAGCGATTTACATTCAATATTTCATAATGCATTGTATTTAGTTGAGCCTGGATATAAGAGAACGATTTTCAGGTCAAATTTATCTCTCTATTAGGGAAAATAACCTTTAATAAGGAGAAACCTGGATATATGAGTAAAAATACAATCTCTTGAGTTCTCTTATATCCAGGTTCGACTATATCTTAATATATAAATGTCAAAGTCACTGACTGACTGATCATCGCTCTACAGCCCAAACCGTAATACCTAGCGAGCTGAAATTTGGTAGGTAGCTTTGTCTTACAGTCTAGATGTGCAATAAGACGGGATTTTTCGAAATTCCCACTACAACACCTGCCATTGGCGAAAAAGGATTTTTTGCCTTCACGACCATGCCTCGGCCCGCAAAGCGGCCGACAGCCCGCTAGTTATACATACAGTCGAACAGAAAATTGTGTTTTTCGAATACAAATATCATCATAGGGCGGCGTCATCGTGAACGATGGTAGCCAGACAGTGGAGAAATGACTCAGCACTTCTACCACTGTCTTTACAAAGAGGCCAATAATTGACAAGGGCCCTCAGAATCAAGCCAATGCTGGTCTACTCTCTGTTTATAGTACCCCAGCCATACTGCTGGTCTACTCTTTGTTTATAGTCCCCCAACCAGATTGCTGGTCTACTCCCTGTTTTTAGTCCCCAGCCAGACTTAAGTCACCCATATAAATATACAATATATTTTATTCTATTCTCTATTGGACATGAAAGCAGCCTAGACATTGATCTGGGATCTGGGCGTCCATATAATCCTTTCACCACCATGATATAGGTATATGTGTCTATCTTACGGACACGGAATTATAATTCTATTTTCAAAATTCTACGTTACTCTGCTGATACCTCAAAATTCTACGTTCCCTACTCTGCTGATACCTCAAAATTCTACTTTACTCTGCTGATACCTCAAAATTCTACGTTACTCTGCTGATAGCTTAAAATTCTACTTTACTCTGCTGATACCTCAAAATTCTACTTTACTCTGCTGATACCTCAAAATTCTACTTTACTCTGCTTATAATAATAATATCGCCTTATTTATACTGCCCCATTAAGACTATTAAAGTCCCATTATTCCAGCAGTAAGCCCAAGACATATTATTATGTGGTAAAAATCCCAAATGGGAGGATAACTTGTCATGTCCCGGATGGGTTTCGAACCCACGACCTCTGGAATCTCTGGATTCACAGAGTGCCGCCTTTACCACTGAGCTACCGGGACAGACAGGACTCAGTACCTGAGGAAGGGATGCACGTGTTCTCGTAAGAGGGCTCCTCCCCCAGATGACTCAGCTCCGAGTAGTCAGACATCAGGGAGTCCAGGGGATCACAGATAGAGATGGGAGGGGGAGGGGGGGTCTTGTCTAGCTTGTCGTAGCGGCTACTGTCCATCCCTGTTATAATAATAATAACTCTTTATTGACAAGAATAATATTGACAAAGGGCGTGATTATTGCCTGAGAATCTCTGCCACCAAACCTGTTGGCAGAAACACACTTTTTTTTTATTTTATTTATTTATTTACACTTTCTTTTTTTACAAAAAAAAAAAAAAAAAAAATGAAAAAATTGAAATCGGAGCAAAAAACAAAAACGAACACGATACTTCCGATTTCTAATATTAGAAATTTCTCGGAAGTAATAACAATAAATTTTAAAAAAAATGTGAAAAGCTGGGTAGGTCAAATTTTCGACGAAAAAACTTAGAAGTATGTACAAAAAGAAATAAAGATGAATATGAATTTTTAATTACAATTGTTTTGTAATCCGGGGTGAAGTTAATGGCTTAGGCAATCTCTGCCACTTAACACATACATAGATGTTGTGATTTTCGGGGGAAAAAATTCAACTGTCGTAAAGTAGAAATTGGAATTTTTGTGGCTTTACAAAAAGTAGACCTAAACGAGTTTCAGAAAATTTTCAGTTACTTTCTTAGTGCCAAAAAACAAGTATGGGAAGTCAAATTGCAAATTTTTATTTCAGATAATGTTACAAATAGAACTTTTTTTAGTACATAAACGTGTTTTGTTATTTTTTGTGTGAAAATTTCAAAGTTTTTCAAAGCCACTTTTCACGAAAAATTTCCTTACAAAGAAACTGGCTGCAAAATATTCGCCTGCCTCATAATTAGAAAGGTACTATACATTTTTGTCATGCCTCTGTGTGGGCTTTAGTCAATTAAGTCCGCGTTCGGAGGCTAAAAACCCCATCGTGATATGACCATGCAGAAAGCGACGTGTTACCAAAGAAACTAACTGGCTGCAAAATATTCTACTGTCTCATAATTAGAAAGGTAATAGACATTTTTGTATAGATACCTCTGTGGGCTTTTGTCAATTAAGTTCGCTTTCAGGGGCTAAAAACCCCCATCGTGATATACGGCCAAGCAGAAAGCGACGTGTTACCTTTGCTGACTAGCAGGGGCGGTGTCGTGGTCTTGATGAGGAGGTCCGCGTGCAGACTGAGAGAGTGATAGGAGGGGGGAGGCGGGGGCGGGGCATTCTCGGCAGGCACGGTGAGGAGGAGAGGGGGAGGGGTGGGGGAGGCGCGACGAGGCGGCAGGGGAGGGGGGGTGGGGCCGCCCTTGCGCTTGGCCTGGGGTGACGCCCCTGGCGACACGAGAGGACTGCGGGAGCACTGAAACAGAGAGGGGGCGGGGTTATTGAACTGTTCATCTATGATGAAATGAGGCGAGAAAAACGGAGAGTGCCCCCTGTCGTATGATTCATCATAGGGTGGCGTCATCGTGAACGATGGTAGCCAGACAGTGGAGGAAGGACTCAGCTCTTCTACCACTGACTTTACAAGGAGGCTAATAATTGACAAGGGCCTCCAGATCCAAGCCAATGTTGGTCTACTCCCTATTTATAGTCCCCCAGCCAGACTGCTAGTCTACTCCCTGTTTTTAGAATCAAAACCCGTAAGTCTAAAATCATTCGGAATCAAATCATTCAGGGAAAGTCTGCGGGTTTTTGTGTTTCAATTCTTTAAATGCTCAAACAGCAAAGGTGGATAAATTAAAACCAAAACGATTCGGAGTGTTTCAAACTAAAATTTTAGACCTCACTTGGCTCTTCAACCAAATCCAAAATATTATTATTTCACCCATTTTAAAATACAACAGTGGTAACATTAGAATCGCGTAGCGTTAATTGATTCCGTGACTGGCATCTTTCCATTCTTTTGATTACAGGGTGGGTCCTCAATGTTTGATAATCATTCCTCAATCTGCTGCATGGCATTGTTTTCTAATTTTCAAGTTGAAGTCGTGTTAAACATACTTTTGAAATTCCCACTAAAGGGTGAGTTAAGGGATAGTGTCCCCTTAGATTAATCTAATCCTGTTTCATAATTCGTCCTTAAGGGCGAAATTAATAGACGTTTTTCTAATACTTCTGTGGCGCTAAGTCACGGAATACTGTACGTGTAAGATAGGGAAAGCTGACACTTAGCAGTGACTTGTGATATAGAATTTGTCTATTAATTTCGCCATAAGTCTCTCTTTCAGGCCACCAATGCTCACCCTATCGATGTTCTCTTTACACCTAGGGGCCAGGGCAAGGGCTTGAAGACAGCTGTTGTTGAATGTCCAGTTGATTTCCTGAAACAGAAAGCTCGACATTGTGAAAGCTATTCAATAGATGAAACAACGTTTTATTTTGATCAGATTGAAGAAAAGAAAGAAAAAACAATAGGTATTAAAATGAATAACTTTCCAAGTCTAATACTTGACAGCTGGGTCTTGCTTCTTCTGCTGTCTACTAGCGGTAGGCAAGTAAGTTATCATACTTGTGTTAATCACTTTCGCGAAGTCACATCTGCTCAAACTCGCTTAACTAAATCTTTGCTGAAACCAGGACTTGAACCACCGACCTCCAGGTTACAAGTCCGCCGCCTTATCCATCAAGCTACTGAGGTTGGTAGGCAAGGAAGTATCACCAATTATAGGGCTCCAAAGCCATAGTGAAAGTCCTAACCTGCTTTGAGATAGTAGACAACATACATAAGTATCTCGACCCGGCTATGAATTGACTTACCTCATCAACAGCACATGGTGACAATTCCCCGAATGAACAGATAGGACATACATAAAGGACACACATGCATATACTATAGATACAATAAAAAAAGCTTACAAATAATTTAAACCACGAAGCAAAAAGAAAAGTGATGCGAATCACTGTAGTGAAGCAAATCACTGTAGTGAAGCGAATCACTGTAGTGAAGAGAATCACTGTAGTGAAGCGAATCACTGTAGTGAAGCGAATCACTGTAGTGAAGCAATTCATTGTAATGAAAATGAAATGAAATAGTACTAACCTTGTTGAGATGAGAAAGGTCACTGCCATAAGAGGGTCCTGGGTATCAGGGTTTGAATCCCGGATGGGTAGAATTGATTTTTTTTACTATACTTTGGATGTCCGGGGACCGGGATCCATTTCGTGAAGAATGTGTGGCTACGTGTGTGTAGCAAGCAATGTAAGTTTATTTCACTTATGAACCACCCTGTATATTTTTTCTGGAAATTGAAAGTGCATCAACCACTTAGCGAGCAGTGTAAGTTCAGGTATGATAGTTGATCAATGATCATAATATCCAATATTTGTGAAAATCACTTTCGTGACATCACAACTAATCAAACTCGATTTACGCTGAATCCGGGACTTGAACCACCGACCTCCAGGTTAAGAGTCCGCCGCCTTATCGATCATGCCCCTGAGGTACAATCACTACTAGTGCTCATATAATAGGACTATCTGTCCAACTAAAACATCATCCTAACAGGTGCACTAACACTAATATACATTTATAAGTATAATGACTTGTATTTTTAACGTCCTATAACATCTAGGTCATTCGAGACGCGAGTTTTACCCTCCATTCACTGGAAACTTACAAACCAGCCTCCCACATCAACGAGACTCAGTCTGGGTTAATAATAATAACCCTCTTTAGTGGAAGGTAACCACCAGACGAGGTTAATGCTCAGAGCATTTTCTACCACCTAACAAAATTCATGCACTGGGTGGGATTCAAACCAACGGATCCCTACACTACCTGGATTACCAGACTAGCGCGGTAACCACTTGATACCAGTGGGTTCACAATGTTTCGAATGTGAATGGTCACCAATCTAGGTCTTAATAGTAAATCTATAATTGCCATTTTTTTTTTAATTTGGGTGTAACGTCGTTTTCAACTGCATGGTCATATCACGACGGAGGGATTACCCTCCATTCGCAGGAAACTCACAAACCTGCTACCCATATTAACCTCACCCAGCCTGGGTCTTCACCTCGCTGAACGTTGCATAACTTCGATGATCCTACAAGAACCAGGGCATTCAACGCGTCAACGACGTTGGCTATGACTGCCATTGAAGTTGTTACATCACAGAGAATCATACTCTCGTATTGACCATCCAGCCTCCCTGATTTCCATAATACCAGCCAATTTTTTTTTTTTTTTTTTTTTTTAAAAAAAGAGAAGAAAAAAAAAGGCAATTTTACTCGTAAAAGAAAAAATCCAGTAATAAGGTTACAGTACCGTACTCAAGTTGTACATAATAATAAAATTATACCTCGGGACACCTCATACTTCACCCCGGCACATTCGTGCTACAAACTTCAAAACAAAATGTTCCCGATCTTACAGTCTAATGGAATCCAATATCTCTATGATGTGGTAATGTAGAGGATAAAAAACTAAAATAACAGAGGCTCATCTATAGCTAAACCCAACTTGAGCGTTGAAAATTTCAAATTTCTGATGTAGAGGTTAACTGTACGACTTCTAGCGTCAAGCAATGGGTTCAGACACATCTCAAGTTTGGCAATAGACCACCCACAGAGAGGAAAATGAAAAGCTACAACAGAAAATGCATTCCAGAACGAAAATAATAAAACGAAAAGAAACTTTTAGTTTGGAAAATTATTATAAATAAAACTATAAATATATTTTACAATTCATTTTTTTGTTCTGTACTAAAATAAAAGTATAAATAATTTAAAAATAAATAATAATAATTGACAAGACTTAGGCAAAAACTTAATTTTGCTAAAATAACAAAAAATTGTCTACTTACAAGAATTAGGTTCATTCATATGTTATGTGTAGTTTATTTTTGGTTAGGGAAAATATAGAAGCAATTTTCACTGCGTTAGAATGAGGAGGGATTGTCAGTAACTTTGTATAGGATTAACGACTAATTGAAAAGTTTCAACTGGCACAGATGCTTATTATTGTTACACAACTGTTTCTGCTTTGTTCTGAATTCATTTCAACACATCGTCGCCTTGAGGCGTGTTTTCGCACCATCTGGATAACGAGCCTTAAGGCTACGTTCTTTCAGATTTGAAATAGTGTCATCAAAGACTGTACTATTTAATTATAAGAAATTTGAAAATTAAATTTAAGTAAATATCAATTCATCAAAATCGACAAAAAAACTATTACCATTGCAACATTCCCATCGAATTAAGATGAATCCCCAGCTCAATTCATGAAATAAACTATCGATGTTTATACCCAAATTTTTGATTATTATTATTTCTTTACAATTTTTGTGGGTCCTGCTGGGCATCAAACCCAGGTCACTGTGCGTGCAAGCCTGACTACCTACAAATTTCGATAAAAAAAAGACAGATTTATTTTATTAAATGACCAACCATCTAGACATCCATTCTACAAAGACAAAAAAAAGAAGAATACCGCAGTGATCTGCACTGAATTTTTACTATTAATATACTTACTTACTATTTCCAACTGACATTGCCAATACAAATCACAAGAGACTTAACAAAACATTCTTAAAAGTAGAACAACGAAAATTACAAAATAGATAGAAAAACAAATCACAATGCCTTTCATTCTTGAGACACGAGGAAGCATCACACGTGTTGTAATACACAGACTCAGCGCACTGCTCCATCATAATAATGATTAGAATAATGCTCTTACTTATACTACAGCCGAACCTAGATCTAAAAGAAACTTGGATATAGGAGAAGACTTTTCAGGTCCAATTTTTTACCCCTCTTCAAGGGAAAACCTCTTTAGGTATAAGAGAAAAAAATCCGGCCCCTCGAGTTCTCTTATATCCAGATTCGATTGTACCAGAAAAAGACCTTATATCTTTAACTCTTAACTTAAACTCCCTTTTACATATTTGGCAGGTGTTTTGTTGCCATTTTTATAAGGTGAACGTGGGAAATAAAAATAAGATCCATACATTTTGTAGGACCCCTGCACTACTTGACCAACCTAATATATTGACCAATTCTAAGAAGGGAGTCCTTTTAAACCTAAAGTAAATTTATTAATCAAGCAAATTAATGCATAACTTCAAGCATAGTCACTTTTCTGATTCAATCATAATTTGAATAATTAATTCCAATAATTTCTAATATTAAAAATCAAAAGTATTTTTATTGTATTACTGTCCTGAAAAATTGCATTTGATTAGTTAAATTTTAATGAACTGTTCATTAAGTAAAACATACGTTATCAGATAATATGTTATCAGATTTACATGTGGAAGCTGGTCTGTGTATTACAACACTTGCGATAAGCACAGGGATATTGCAGACGCCTAGGGCCAAACTACTAAACACATGGAAGTTTTTTTGTTAAAAAAATCTACTTACAGAAGAGTCTGGCAAAATTCTCACAAGCCTGTGTGGAATTTTATCTATGGGTTCAACTTTTGACTTGATAAAAGAGTGAACCAGTTTAGGTATGAATTTTATCATGCCCTCAATGAAGCAAAATCCTTCTTTGGCAGAAAGACTTTAAAATACCATTATCTACTTTTTACATACATAAGAAACTTGTACATATGTATATTTACATACATATGAAATATATAATTTGTATGAGTTCCATACTCGCTACAATGCTTCATAACTGTTTAATGAATCTATATTCCTTATCACTTTCGTGATATCACAACTACTCACACTCGCTCTTATAAATCCACGCTGAAACCAGGACTTGAACCACCGACCTCCAGGTTACAAGTCCGCCGACTTATCGATCAAGCTGCGGAGGTCGATTTTTATCGATATAAATAAGGGCACTGAGGTCGACTGATAAAATCGTATTTCACTCTTCTAGTCATTCAAAGTTGAGACGAGCTAGAAACTTATCTGGATGCTATGGGGCTCCTCAAAGCTGATAGTGATTAATCTTTTCAAATGAGATGAGATTAAATCAAATGAAATCATTTTCATAAATGACTACTGAAACTTGATAAGTTCCATAACAATTAAATTGATAGCGTAATTACAAATCTTCAAGGTGTAGATGAGAAAGCTACGTTTTTAATCCAAATAACAAAGCGAAAGTTCACATCTAAAACATGAAGAGTTAAGGTTACATTTCTGAATTAACAGGTTGAATGTGAAATTTTCACTATATATCCAGAATTACATTCGAAATAAAGTATATTACATTCGAAATAAAATACATTACATCCGAAGTAAAGTACATTACATTAGAAATACATTCGAAATAAAGTACATTACATTCGAAATACATAATATTTCGAATATTTGGTAGAACATTTTTTTCTTCTTTCAAGTTTCCATTTATTTATTTTACATTAATATAAATCAAATTTATTATTAATATTTAACAAGCAGGGTATACCCACCCACACACCTTCAAAAGATAAATAGCTTGTGCTAACGTTAAAGAAAAACCTGCCAGATCAATTGAATCGGTCTTAGATTTTCTAGCTTGTCTCAACTCTACAAAAACATAGCGGGTGTATTGCACTTTGCTCTACAATACAGGGTGTACTAGCCAAGCGAGAGCCATTGCTTGTAAAACGGAATCAGTGAACAATGCCCCTTGCCCATCCATAATGCAAGATTGCGAATGACCGGCTGTAGTTCGCCTGTAGCGGTAGTTCATTTCACCAAGCAGATTTTTTTCAAATTAATAATTATTCTTGTCTGCTTTTTTTTAATTAAAAACTCCGGTAATTTTTCTTCTTCTTTTAATTTTGAATTTTAAGACTAGGCTAAATTCAGGTATCGACTTAACGAGATAGAGAGATCCCAAGATTTGATAATAAATACAAAATATATTATCCTTACAGTGTGATTTGTTTAAATTAATTTACCAATAAAATTCTTCTCTTTCGCTTTTCTTGCTGAAACGCCGAGTTACGCCGCGAAACGATGTACCGCAATGCCTCATTGTGTAGAGAAGGGTTAGGAAAAATAAATACAGGGCCATGCCTCGGACTGTAACTCAGGTGCAGCCCTGAACCTCTGGCTCTCACTTGCTGGGGTCACCCTGTATTCTAACTACCACACAAGAACAGAGACAAGACAGAGGAATAGCTAACCACGGATTAGAGGGAACAATGAATCAGGGGACTGAGGACTAACCATGATTAACAAACAATTGTTGGCTAACCATGCATGTGTTAGGGGACCAAGGATTCGTTGACCTAGATCAGATAACCATGGGCAAAAATTTAGAGGATAATGCATTAGTTGACAGTGGATTGGCTAGCAACAGATTAAGGAATTATATATTAGGGAATCAAAGATTAGGTAAATATGGAACAAAGGATCTAATTTAGGGCAACTGAATCATGGACCATGTACTATTAGGGAGTATGGAATTTTATTATAGTTTGAAATCTGCCTAGCACAAAACAACTCCTGCTTTATACAACCTCCAAATACCATCTGATGTATATTTGGCCATGGATGTAAGTGTAAGTAAATAGTTGTTCTTAGTTGTGTAGTTCAATTGACTACATGAAACATAGTCAATCATGTATTAGGATATTAATAAATTGTAGGAAATTAAGGTAGTAGAAATTGACATACTTTGTGACAGGATATTTGACTTGGGAGAAAAACGTTTGATTAGCTTCTGTTGTGGCTCGACGTTTGACCTTGTCAGAACTGGCGTTGCACAAGAAAGCAACGCCCCTTTGATTAGGAAAGTAGTTATGCGTTAGTAGCCTTGTGCTATACTTGGGTAGAGAGGGGGAAGGGATATGTCAACTATTAAATAGGAGGAGGAGGAAGAAAATGAGGAGGAGGAGGATAAGGAAAGAAGGCACTCAACAAGGATGAGCTGACGTGAAAACAAGGTAAATAGACAGCAGGCGCGTAGCCAGGGGGGGAGGATTTTGGAAGAACTCCTTCCCCCCTCAAGAAACCCCTGAAAAATGTATGCAATACGCAAAATAATATAGAATATCCAGCCCTCAACCCCTCCTTCCCCCCGGAAATTTGGGTCGAACTACGCTACTGATAGTGTTTATTTTGAATTTTGGATAAGAGAAAGCCAATCGCAGTAGCGGACTCGTAACCCGGTAGTCGGTGGTTCGAGTCCCAAGCATGGTGGATTTTAGTAAGGCGGGTTTGAGTAATTGTGACTCAAGAGATTAACACAAACATATATAACTTAGGTAGTGTTGATCTCGAAGTTGAGCTTAGTTGATTTAATGGGAAAATGGCGTTGTGAAGTCTACCTCTAAGGGCCAAATTTCGAAACAAGATCAAATTTAATATTAACCAGACACTTTTCCCCGTCTTCTTCACAGTTTTAACTTTGAAGACGGATATACCTTCCGATTATTTTTTATTGTAAAAATTCTATTTTTGCCAAATAAATGGAAATATGTATTGTTAAATTTAAAAAAATAAATCGGAGTTTTAACCAAGCACAGCTCACTATAGCCCGAGTTGAGGGACCGTCTGGTTTCTCCTGTTTTATAATTCGGCCTTAAAGATGTGGCCTGCATATGTGGCCAAAAAATGAAACAAGATTAAAGTTAAGATTAACTAGACACACCCTCAAGTCGGAGTTTCAAACAACTATAGCCCGTCTGGTTTCTCCTGTTTTATAATTCGGCCCTAAAAGACTTCCGTCTTGCATATGTGGCCATATATGTGAGAAAGATAAGGTAAAGTCATACTATCTGATGAAGACAGGAGGAAACACGTGAATCATTCCAACAGGAAAATAGGACATGCCTCGAGTATTCCATAGCATGGGTGCCTTTTTCCCCATTAAATTAAGTTTAGGGAAATTTTTAGAATATTTGAAAAGCTAAATAGATTATTGGTAGAGAAAGCAAACACTGATGAGTCTGACGACAGTGTGAAATATTTCAACAGGAAAAAAGACATGTCTAGAGTCGGTCGGTCTCGAGTATTTCGTAGAAAAGCTGGGTTGAGTTTTTCACACCAAATAGGGTAGGTAGATTGAGGAAACTTAAGTATTTGAATGAATAGGTAGATTTTTTCCTGGTTAAATAGCAAATAAGGCAAGAAATTTTGTAAAAGGAAAGAGGTGACACCGACGACTAGAGTAATTCAATGGAGAAAAACTAGAGACATAATTATTTGAAAAGCCAAATGGGGATGTAGAGTTTGTAAAGTACTCGATGAGAAAAATAGAAAAAATTTAAGGCCAGATTAAACAATAATAATATATCGTCCTATTTATACTGACCGACAAGAACTAATGAATCTCATTATTCCAACAGTATGCCCAAGACGTATTATTATGTGGTCAAAATTCCAAAAAGGAAGCATAACATGTCATGGCTAAAGACACGTTGAAAAGAAAAGTTTCACAAGATTTAATAGGGCAATGCGTTAAATATGGTAAAAGGCACTCATAGTCGAACGATTATCTATTGAATATATAATAAATTGAAAAACTTGTGAAAAAATTCCCATTAAAAAATAAAGTGGGAATGATTTTTTTGTGCTAGTTACAACAGTGAGGTCATAATTGCTGAAAATCCAATCCGCCTCTTACTGCTTGTTTTATTTCTATCCAGATTTTCATTCCTGGAACTAAAATTCGCCTTGCTTGATAAAGATAAAGGTTAATTGGTTCTTTGACTTAATCAAAATCAGATTGTCCCCAAACCAGGTTTCTGTGCTTTTTCTCTCACCAATTTTCCTCTAGAACCCAAGAGGAAAACAGGCAGGGAAGAGGGGGTAGGAAAGAAAAGAGGAGAATGATGGGGTGAAAAGAGAGGAAATAGGAAAAAAGGGGAGGGTAAAGACGGGAATGGAGAAGATGGAAGGGAATGAGGGAGTGAAAGAGAGGAGGAGAAAATAGAATAATAATAACACTCTTTAGTGGAAGGTAACCACCAGGTGAGGTTAATGCTTAAAGCATTTTATACCACCTGACCCTCTGAGTCTTATACAGGGTGGACCAAAAAAAACGTTTACACCCGTTAATGGTAGATTACTGACAACATTTCCAGCCCGGATCTGCAATCCGTTTTTTTGGATTCGCCTTCGTAACTGCACAAAGTGATTTTTTGCAACTTTCCAAAAGAGTCCGACTTTGGCTTATTCTTCAGGTCAGTACTTCTTTCCTGTTTAAGATGAGTTGATTCTGAACAATTCTGTAGAAAGCCAACAAAATTTCGATGTTTCTAGCTACACTACTTCGTTTTTTACGGTTTGGTTTGGCATCTTTTTTGACACCTGAACAGAAAAAAAACACACGAAAAAACTTTTTTACTAAATAAAACACTCGACATTTGTGCGAACAAATTTTGGACCAGACACGGGCAAGTTTGATAAAAGTTGGCGGCCGCCCCGAGGATGCTAAAAAATAATTTTACGATTTTTTATCACGTGATCTTCTGGGAAAAATTATTAGATGTTTGCCAAAAACTCTTCAAAAATCTTAAGAGTTTTCTAGCTGTAGACTGTGTAAGGGCGTCTTGTATTGTTTACAAAAATTGTTTACATTGCTTTTTTTGAATACCGCGGTCTCACATGCCTTCATCAGCCAGTTTAGGAAAATTCAAATGATAATTTTCGTGCTCTTCAGATGGTTAGTGGTGTTAGCTAGATGTGGTAGTGCTAAGAGTGTGAGTCGCATGACCGAGGTTCAATTTTCGGCGGTCAATATTATTTTAATTATCAAAAAAATCTGATGGAATATTTTATTCATACCTGTATCTGACCTGTTGTAACACCAACAATTTATGGTTTTTTTTTTGGGGGTAATACCATCTGTAAATTGAGTTATATCAGATAGGTACTATTGATATCACAATACACATAATTATTATTCATGTAAGCCCCTGAGAGACTGCCTTGATAATGTAAGGATGTTTTTTCTTATGCTTCCCTACGAGAGAAAAAAAAAACTAGCGAATTTTCCTAACGAAAATAGAATTTATGAAATGAAGCCAGGTAAATATGTAGGTAGGTTCTTCTATCATAAACAATACTAATTAAACAACAAATATTTACCGATTGCCAACTCTTAATAGAAATCTTGAAGAAAAAAAAAAAAAACAAGATAATAGCAAAATTAATAAACTTTTGCAGTCTTCATTATATTTTATACTATTTTCATATAAACAAAAAGGTATTTTAAAAAAACATTTTGTGTTAGTATGTTCAATGAGAAACGATTAGAAGCGCACGATTAGCTCAGTGGTAAGCTAGTCACATGCTATGCGGAAGATCCCATCCCGGTCCGAACGCCAGCGCCAGCAAAAAAATTCATGAGTACAAAATAAAAAAGACTGTTGCCATTTTTTTTTTAGCCATAGTACACACTATGGATGGTGACTTCAGTACCTTAGTTCTAACTCAGAACTGTCCTTCTACCTTCTTGCCTCTCTCTCTCTATCTCTCTCTCTCCCTTCTCAATTTCCTCAGAGGAACTGTTGGAAGATTCCAGGCACCTCTTCATCATGTTCCCTCGAATGTTGCGGAAGATTCCAGGTTTTTCTGTCAGGTCATCGAATGCCAACAGGATTCTTACTACCAGATTCTGCTACTCTTGCGTCTCCACTGGTATTTCGTAAACTATGTTTTTCACGAGATCCCAAATGTTCCTGTTGGCAGCTCCATATGCTAAATGCATATCTGCCATTTCAGCATCCGAATAATAATAATTATGTAACTTGTACTAAAAAAACTCAAGAAGTTTAAAGATAATATTTCATAGAATGCAGAAAAATATGCTTGAAAACTATCATCGAGAAACAAACAATCATTAATTTGACTGGCCTTTAATTATTTCCAAGGAAAATAATTATCAGATTTAAATAGCTAATTACTCATTGAGTACAAGACGACCCTACACGGTCAACACTTTTAAGAATTTGAACATCATTTTTTGAGACTTACCTGGTTCGCTTTCCTAGAAGATCACGTGATAAAAAATCGTAAAATTATTTTTTAGCATCATTGGGTTGGCCGCCAACTTTTATCAAACTTGCCCATGTCTGTGCCAAAATTTGTTCGGGCAAATCTTGAGTGTTTCAATGTGTAAAAAACTTACATGAGAATTTTTTTTCTATTCAGGTGTCAAAAAAGATGCCAAACCAAACCGTAAAAAACGAAGTAGTGTAGCTAGAAACATCGAAATTTTGTTGGCTCTCTGCAAAATTGTTCAGAATCAACTCATCTTAAACAGGAAAAAAGTTCTGACCTGAAGAATAAGCCAAAGTCGGACTTTTTCAGAAAGTTGCAAAAAATCACTTTGTGCAGTTATAAAGGCGAATCCGAAAAAACGGATTGCAGATCCGGGCTGGAAATATCGTCAGTAATCTACCATTAACGGGTGTAAACGTTTTTTTGGTCCACCCTGTATTATTATGTGGTCATATACTCAAATACATGAGGAAAAATTCATGCACTGGGTGGGATTCGAACCAACGGATCCCTACGCTACCTGGATTACCAGACTAGCGCCTTAACCACTTGACTACCAATGCACGGTAGAAGGGGAAAATAGGAGGGGAAAGACTTTTTTTTAAGGTAAGTATGCCCCGGAACCGCTTTCGCATTACTTCAGGGCACTTTACCTTTACACTCATACCATTCCGGAAACTGTAAATTTCGGTCAGAAATTTCCGCTCCGGCCGGGATTCGAACCCGCAACCTCCGGGTCAGTAACCAATGCTCTTAACCACTGAGCTACGGAGGAATGAGGAAACGAGGAAGAAAGAAGTGGGGGGAGGAAAGGGGCGGGGCTAAGGTGTCTCACGCATCCGCTACCTCGTCGTCAAGGTCATCCAGCTCCAGCAGAGTGCCCGCCTTGTGCTGTCGCTTCGGATCGAAAGGGTCGACGACGATCTGCTCCGTGCCTTTGATTTCCGCCCGACAGAAAGGGCACCCCTGTCCGTCCGAGTCTTGCTGCAAGGAGAAGACGAGAGAGAGAGAGTTGGTTAAGCCGCGTTTTTCTTTTGGATTAACACTTTGAGCCAATGAACTCAAAGTGTTAAAAAAAAAATTCCACGTTAAGATTTTTCCAATTATTTCCATTTTTCTCCCAAGTTTAGCTTCCCCACCATTCGTGAAAGAAAAATACGTTTCGGTACTTTTAAAGATGAACGATGGAAAAATGAAAACTTAACCTATAAAAAAAATGGAAGCAAGAATTTTATAAATCCATTTTTTGAACCCGCAACCTCTGGTTTACTACTTGATCGATGCCACTGAGCTACCGAGAGAGACTTTCTGTCGCCCACCCTGCGCCCCCCCCCCTAAATTCGTCCCTGACTTTAGCCGATATTTCCGTTTAATAATATTATTACTTCCGATAAATATTTTTATTTAAATATTAATATTTTTGTTGTATTTTTGTCTGTCACATTTGACAACCAGCCTCTAGGATAAGGATACCCCGTCTACCATATCTGATAACCAGGTACTTACCCAGAAAACATACAGTATCTATCATATATTATGATACCCATGGTACGCAATGGGTTAATAAATAAAAAAAATCTAGTGTAAACATCGCACGACTTTCCTTATCATATTAGGAATGGGAACAGGACCAAAAGCCACTGGTGACTCAAACAGTTAGCTAAAAATCAAAGCCAAATTCGTAATCAGCACCTCAAAATCATTGGATTTGATATGTCACAATCCCCATCTAGGGTGAATAATAAAAGGGTGAATATTTCCAAACGTGGTTTTTTGATGTCCCTATTGAATAAAAACAAATCGGTAAGGAAAAAATAAATGAATCAACTAGTCAAATGAAGAGAACTCATTAGCTTTAACTTGAAAGTACATAAAACATTTTTTTTTATTATTATTATTTATATAAAAAATAAGTACATGATATCAGCAAATGTCCGTCCTCTGGCCTGTCCCCAGCTTGTTTTAGAATGTTTAAATTTATAATAGCTCAATTCCTTTTTAAATAATTAAATTAAAATATAATTTTTTTAAAAGGCAAGAAGACAACTACTTAAAATTGAATTTTATTTTATTAATTACCATTTCAATTATTTCTATATTTGACTTTAAAGTGTGTCCCCATACTTTTTGTCCTTCCTCTGGCAAGCCACTTTATTGCCGTTTTCAAAAGAGGGGAGAGTAACGTCACTCTATAAAAGGAGGGGAAACTCTTGTGATTCTAATTTCCACGTTAGTTTTGTTCGATGTTTTAGTTGTTTGATTGAAAGATTTTCAGGAAGTAAGTGCGTCACAGAAGAGCTTGTCTTTCCTCTGGCAAGTAAAAAAAAAGATTTCTTTTACTTTAAAAAAATAAAATGAGATTTTTCTATTTTATTTGCAGATTATTTCTCCATTTCGAAAACAATACTAATATTTTTCTTTTAATAGTGCACTTAAAAGTTAGAGTTATAGTCAAAATGTCTCTCCTCTGGTAGTCCTTCCTCTGGCTATTTTGTACCTATCATCTCTATTTTTTAAAGAACAGGGAAAAATAGAGAAAAAATAATTTTTCAGAAGTGCACCCTCTAAATACCTAAATATTAATATCCTAGGTACCTACTTGATTTCCCCACATTCAGCTAGTTATTTTAAAAAATTGGCATGGGACAAAAATTGCCCTGAAAAAACCACGTTTGGAAATATTCACCCAAAATAGTACAGAGGAGTGAGTCCAGATGAATTACCTCCAGGATATATACTAAAGAAGAAAGGGGGGGTTTTTTAGCGGGTGAGCCGACAGAATTGGTGCCCTTCAAGAGGGGCGACACACCATACCCTGCCGGCAAGTCCCGCATATCCTTCAGCACTAGAGCTCTTGCTGAAGGAATCTTATAAGATTTTCCCCCTCAAAAAAACCAAGACCATCACTCACCCCTCCAGCTGTAGCCAAGCTGTCTACAACAACAACTAAACATACAGTGTCTATCATATATGATATCCATGGTACGCAATGGGTTAATAAAAAAAAAATCAAAAATAATAAAATAGTACAGAGGATTTTTCGGTTCCAGGTGCGGTTAGCTCTTTGAGAAGGTGGGTTTTTAGTGGGTGAAAATCCCACACCCCAAGTCAGGATGACCTGGGTGTCTTTAAAAGATTTTTTCCTGCCTTCAACCAAAAAAAAAAAAAAAAGTACAGAGGAGTGAGTCCAGATGGATTACCTGCCAGGAGGTGAGACAGGGTGTGCACAGGAGGTGCCCACAAGGCTCGATCCTAATGTCCTTGTCATTCTCCGCGCAGATCTTGCACAGCTGGAAGGTGGAGCCCATCTCGCAGTAGAGCTCGTACTGCTCCTGCGTCACCTTGATGTGGTCCTCGGGGGTGGAGATGAACTCCCAGGACAGCTCCGGGTTCACGTTCCGCCCGTCCGGGTAGAGGTAGCTGCAACCAGGCCAGGCTCATTAGTACACATCAAGTAATAGTCGAGAATTACTACATTGTGCACTGGTAGTCAAGTGGTTAAGCGCAGGCATTCAGTTTAAAAAAAGATAAAGAGCTAGTTATTTGTGTTATTATGTCACAATTTTTAGTGGGTAGCATCGACATTACGAGAACTAATGCTAATGCATCATATCTCCAACCAACCGTCATATTCCAATATCTATCTCGTTATGCCGCCACTGGTCGTTGCCCACTCTACAACTACCCCAATTGTCCTCAAGAGGCTAGGGTAGGCCCCGACATCCAAAGTACAGAGCCGAAAAAATTCCGACCCCGCCGGGATTCGAACCCAGGTCACCTGGAGTGCAAGCCGAGCATGCTACCGCTAGGCCAAGTAACTACTTGCATTCAGTTTAATGAGAAGAAGTAATACTCGAGCATTTTCTACATTGTGCACTAGCATGATGAAAAGAGAGAGCATGATGAAAAAGGAGGGAGAAAATGAGAGGGAATCAAAAAGAAGAGATACATAAAAGAAGGGGAGGGATAGAGAGGAAGAAGATATAATGCAACACAGAAGTAGCACATTGGTAGTCAAGTGGTTAACGCGCTAGTCTGGTAATCCAGGTAGTGCTGGGATCCGTTAGTTCGAATGCCAAACACAGTGCATGAATTTGAGTTTTTGACCACATAATAATAAGCCTCTGATGGTTAGATAGTAGAAAATGCTTCGAGCATTAACCTGATGGTTACCTTCCACTAAAGAGTGTTATTATATTGTTATTATTGTTATTGAAAACCCAAATCACTTAAAATTGTAGTAACGGGATTAACACAAATAAGTTTGAGACAGACAGAGAAAACAGTCCCCCTTTTTCTCCTCTGGAGGTCCTAGTCTAAGCCCGGTATACAGTGACTCAACACTCCATGGATAATATTTATAATACATATTCCTCAAATCTGGACTTTGCAGACCCACCTAGTGTTTTTAAAGATAACACAAAACTTGTACTTTGTGAAATCAAAATCGTAGTTTATAATTTATAATAAATAATAGATATTAGGATAGTTTTAGACATTTTACTTAGTAATTGCTCTCGTTTGCAGGGCGTTAAGTAAAATTAAAAAAAAAGTTAACTTCAGTAGCGGTGATCTCAAAGACAGTCATACTCACAAGCCCTCCCTGTACCCGTCCAGCAGGGCCTGACACAGGGATTTGTTCTGGGGAATGGTCTGCAGTATGTCGCCGTCCGCCGTCACGTAGCCTATGGCCCACTGGCCTAGCCTGGTACAGCTGAGCCTGAACACGTAGCTGCAACAGAGGAGAGCGAGGTGAGCAGGCATGGTCCAACAGTCGTACGGCAATGCCTGCCGCGAGGAGCTGGTTTGAAAAGGTGCGTGAAGATAGCTGTTTTGTTGTTGACAAAAAGATGAGTGTTGACCCAGCACCTAAATGGGAAGTATTGTGTCACTTCTCGCCCATCAGAGGGGAGGCATACTACGGGATGGGCAGGCTACAACACAGACCACAAGCGTCTACAGTAGCTCCTGTTTCATGGCTACGAAACAAAAAAGGCTTTGAAACACTCATCTTTAAAAAAAAAAAAAAAAAATAGCACCCGACATTGAAGCTAGATAGCTAGAATTGCTATCTTCACGCACCTGGTTTGAAACTCCTCATATTCTCTTATTGAACCCTCATCTGCAGAAAAGGCTCTTCAGTTTCTTCTATCTGAAGAATACCTGTTGGACTCAAGAAGCATACGATAAAGAAGTTTATGCTTCAGAAGGCGATTGAAGACTTGAAGAGGCTAATGAAAATGAGGATTCTATTTTGAGAGACATGTGTCAAGAGTGTTTATTTATTTAATTTTTTAATACATTACAAACATACACACGCAATAAAATTATACTATTGCATTTACGTGTACGATAAGTGTTCCTTCTTTTCTTGATTGATTTTTGATAGAGTCTTCTAGTGCCAAGTTGTGTTTTCAACCGTCAGGTTTTTCCAAACACTGATATGCAAATATTTTTCGACGAAAAATATTTGCTTTACTGTTGAGATGATATTATTTCCGGTGAATCTGGGGGTTTTTCGGGGGAGATAGAATAGGGAGTGGACGGACAAAGGATAGATAGATCAAGACCCCTAGAAATTCGGCAAAAGGTACCAGGGCACCGAATTCATACATGACCTTTTTTAGGCGGCACCGAATTCATATATGACCTTTCTTAGAGGGGACCCAACTCATACATTTTTTTATTTTTCGCACCGAACTCGTACATAGCCAGAAATTCTTATGTGCTGCGTCCATTATGAGATGTTGAGATGGAACATTATTGAACTAAACACTCTGAATCAAGTTTATTATATGTATTAAATAAAAAGAAATTAATAACCTAACACTTACTTAACCTATTACATAAATTATCTTAACTATCGTTTCCTCCACACGCTTAGCATTAGCTCTCACTGTGTATAATTTTCATTGCGTGATGATGATTGAAAGGAATTTTCCTACGACTTTTTCTCGCGTTGAAAGACAAAGACTTATTTTTAAAAAAAGCTATTTGTAATGTGCCAAAAGCTAATTGTAAGAATATACATTGTACAATATATTACCGTCTCGTCTGTGGGCTGCTTAAGAAAAAATGAACAAATATTATGCTAATAAAACTTTATTGAATTTGTTAAATGATAAAATACTGTATCAGAACATATTTTGGGCTAACTTACCTGCCAGGCTTGTTGATGTACTGGGATAACTTACCTGCCAGGCTTGTTGATGTACTGGGATAACCTACTTGCCAGGCTTGTTGATGTACTGGGATAACTTACCTGCCAGGCTTGTTGATGTACTGGGATAACTTACCTGCCAGGCTTGTTGATGTACTGGGATAACCTACTTGCCAGGCTTGTTGATGTACTGGGATAACCTACTTGTCAGGCTTGTTGATGTAATGGGATAACTTACCTGCCAGGCTTGTTGATGTACTGGGATAACCTACTTGCCAGGCTTGTTGATGTACTGGGATAACTTACCTGCCAGGCTTGTTGATGTACTGGGATAACTTACCTGCCAGGCTTGTTGATGTACTGGGATAACCTACTTGCCAGGCTTGTTGATGTACTGGGATAACCTACTTGCCAGGCTTGTTGATGTACTGGGATAACCTACTTGCCAGGCTTGTTGATGTACTGGGATAACTTACCTGCCAGGCTTGTTGATTTACTGGGATAACCTACTTGCCAGGCTTGTTGATGTACTGGGATAACCTACTTGCCAGGCTTGTTGATGTAATGGGATAACTTACCTGCCAGGCTTGTTGATGTACTGGGATAACTTACCTGCCAGGCTTGTTGATGTACTGGGATAACTTACCTGCCAGGCTTGTTGATGTACTGGGATAACCTAATTTTGACTTCATCGTACGTGAGGAAGGCCACATAGCCAGGATGCGTTACAGCCAGAATTTGCCAGTTTTTTAGGAGCGTCGTCCACGGTTGAAACAGCCTGGAACATAGAAAATGAAACGGAATGAATATGGGGAAGTGAAACAGAATTACAGAACACAGAAAATGAAACGGAATGAATATGAGGAAGTGAAACAGAACATAGAAAATGAAACGGAATGAATATGAGGAAGTGAAACAGAACACAGAAAATGAAACAGGATGAATATGAGGGTGAATACGGAAAATGAAACGGAATGAATATGAGGAAGTGAAACAGAACATAGAAAATGAAACGGAATAAATATGAGGAAGTGCAGCAGAACATAGAAAATGAAACGGAATGGATATGGGGAAGTGAAGCAGAACATAGAAAATGAAACGGAATAAATATGAGGAAGTGCAGCAGAACATAGAAAATGAAACAGGATGAATATGAGGGTGAACACGGAAAATGAAACGGAATGAATATGAGGAAGTAGAACAGAACTAATTACAGGAAATGGAACGCAAGGCGAAGACTTGGATGAAGTGATACAGAAGGGAACTCGAAAAAGTGCTACACATTACATAGAAAAACACGGAGAAAAAAAATACGCTCAAATACAGGATAAGTTTCATTTCCTGTAAATTAATCAAATATATGAGAGTTGCAGCATAAAGTGTTAACTCGTGCTTGGAAACAGACAAATTGAAATGAGCTTCTTAATTTAAAAGCAACTTTCAGCGTTAATTATTTCGAATTGAAAGAAAAAATGAGCGAGAGAGAGTTAATCCCTCCGGTTGCACAGTTTTGGGATCATGAATTTTTTTCTTCTTTTTTTTTCCCTGAAAATTTCAAGTCAAAAGCTTAGTGTAGTAGAGTGATGTGAGTATCTAACTGTGAAAACAGACCAGCGCCGAGGCATATCTGTTTCGATCCGGAAAAATGAGTGAATTTTCCAATGATTTGGGTAGTTTTATAATGCTGTCACCATGACATTTAGATTTAATTATTTGCACTTTATTTTTTTTATATATACAAAACAATCGACAATTAATTAAGAACAAGAAAAAAATACTTAAAAATATATACAAAAAAAAATATAGAAGAAAAAAAAATATTTTAATTTATATTTCCAACTGTCTTGTAATTCTTTTGGATTAAAAGGAACATCCTTTTGAAACATTATGTACGGGAAAATTCTGAAATAAATGAGAGAATATCTTGCATTGAGAGGGATCTGAACCCACGAATCCACACGCTACCTGGACTGCCAGACTCCCCGGACTCACCACTGCAATACCAATACACGATACAGTCTCAGAGATACGTATGTATTAACAATCAGTCCTAAAAGTACAAAAAAATATTGTACTTTCAGGGGATTCTAGAAAGCGAATTGTAAAGAAAAAAAGAACACAACACTTCCCATTTCTAATATTAGAAATTTATCGGAAGTAATAAATTAAACTATTATTAATATTATTTAGAAACAAGTAGGGCAATCTGAGATAGACTTCAGAAAACCACAGGAAAATTGATACGATAAACAGAGGCTTGTATACGAGACAACGAAACATTACCTATACCCTATAAGACTAAAGGCGATACATATTACACTTATTAGGTGTCCTGCGAGCTTTATTTGTGGGTTTTGGATGTTGATAAAGAGGAGAGAGATTCTGCGGTGAATATTTCAGCCCACAAGTGATAGGTTGTAGAGCCGAAATTTAACACGTGAGTCTGAAATCTGCACAGAGATGGGGTATCACTTACACTGAAAACGATAGCTGTGATGAATCTGCTTTTAAAAATATTTTCGAAAGAAAAAAAAAAATAGACACCTTAAAATCTTATGAGTGTTGGGTGGAAGAGATTGTCACAGGCAATAACTTCGCCCTATATGTAGGACATTAGCTTTATTCTCTTTTTTGTTCTTGTTTCAGCGTTCAATCTATTTATTTTTTCGCCATCAACGCTAGCAAAAATGACTATTAATTTCGCCCTTAAATATGCAAAACGAGATTTTTTTCTAAAAATAGATGAAAGGGACAGCGAGTTTGGAAGTTAACAAGAAATATACATACACAAAATAGATAAAAACCTAACAAACAGACGAAGCGTCATACGTCAGACTAACTAGACAGGCAGGAGAATGATTACAAGTTTTCTCTCGCCGGAAAGGCTCCGAAAGCCTTTTCGTTTGTCATTTCCTCAACATTTTCATTTTTTTTTTTTTTAATTTTATTATTTTTTTGTGTAACCTTACTTTTCCATTTTATTTCAGAAAAGTTGTCGTCGACGTATTTTTTGCTTCTTCTTTTCTTCACAGTAACGCCTTTCCTTTCAGGTGGAGATTCCTGTTTGCACAAAGGGAACAACCCCAGAGCTTTCCCTCCCATCCAGTCTCCCTCCCATCAATCATGTGTCAATCATTCATCTCCGTGCAGCTGATGCTTTGCTCTCAACACACCGTTTAATATAAGGGATACAGGGAAAGGGAGGGAGGAGGGAGGGGGAGAGAGAGAAAAAGAGAGGAGGTATACCTGTACTATAGGGGAGGAGATAGAGAGAGAGACCGAGAAAAAGTTTAAGGTATAGAGATGTTGTTGTTGTTGTTGTAGCCAGCTTGGTTACAGCTGGGGGGAGTGATGCTCTACAGCCAACTTAAGTGGAAAAGTTGGTTTGTTCTGAAGCACATATTTCTATGTGCGATGCACCATCGGCATCGTGAGAACTTGGGCTATTTCTTTATAAGCCATGAACAAAACACGAACGATCCACTCCATCAGTGGTGTTAAAGCGTCTAACAGGAAAAAAAAACCCTTGGGAAACTGCTGCAAGCTGGCTTGGCTTGTTAGGGTTGCCTCGTTCGTTCTCTGTAAAAGGCACAAAAAACACAGAGAGGATGGACAGAGGATATAGAGAGGGAGAGTAGGCCCGAGAGTGAGAGAGATAGATAGAGTGGGAGGTAGAGAGAGAGGGAGAGAGACAGACAGAATGAGAGGAATTACAGGGAATGTTAAGAGCGCCCAATTGAAATTTATTTTTCATCCGCGAGACGAAAGGAAGAAAATATTTATCTTTTGTTTAACAAGGAGGATCAGCAGAGGAGGAGGAGGAGGAGGAGGAGGAGGATCAGTAGAGGAGCAGGAGAAAGAGGAAGAGGAGGAAAAGGAGAATTAGAAGAAGGAGGAGGAGAATGAGGAGTAAAGTAAACGAACAGACAAACGAAGTCAAGGCAGAAATCAAGAGAAACGAAGTGTTGCGAAAATTGGATGAGGATTGTGGGACATGGAAGAAGTGTTTCAGAGAAATGAAAAGAGGATGAGGAGAGATGGAAATGAAGCAAAAGGAAGGACACAGATAAGGAACGAGAGGAAAGTAAACGAACTGAAGAAAACCGTTTTCATTATCTTAATGGAGGCAAATAGATTAGACAGAGGAGAGGCAAAGGGAAGAGGGGGGCGGAGAAGAGCAGAAAATTGAAAGTTCTCTTTCACCGGAAAGCTTAGAGAAAAGCAGCTCCCTACCTTTGCAGGAGCTTAGAGAGAGCTCAGATTTCTCAGCAAAAACAGCTCTGGTTAGAGCTTGCCGGTAAGAAAGACGTTTGTGCTTTTAATACGACACTACAGCCCGAGCGGAGTCGGTAATATGAGTCCAGTGTCCCATTGTAAGCAGTTCTTATGGCTGAGATTTACAAACCTACAAAGGGAAATGCAAAAGCTTCCATGTGGACATCTGACAAAGTCAAACTACTATGTATTTGGTATTGGTATAAGTAGTACTGTCGGCTACGAAAGCTATTTGTATCTGCGACCTGAAATAGATATTTCGTGACATTTCCCTGTAAATCTCTAAAGAGATCAAAGCTATTAATGTAGCTTAAGATTCTTTTAGGACTGATTTCGGTAAGTTCTTTAGGAGTTGGAATCATCCATGAGAAGTGTTTCAACTACTTTGTATAGTGCGCCATTGAGGATATGATAATTTATTATTATACATGTATGCGGTAATACAACTAATATAAACCACACTGTATTCCACAAAATCAGAGTTGAGTTACCCAGTACACAAAAAACTAAAGCTGCCTGAATTGAAGTGGAAGGTTATTAAATGACCTGTCTTCGCTTTTAAATGATTATATGAACCACTCTGTATGTATATCACGATTAGCTCAGTAGTGAGATACTAGCTTGTCATGCGGAAGGTCTCTGGTTCGAAATTTTATTTCAAAATTTGCGTTTCCAAGGGACTCATAAGTAGTATCTTTAGTGAAATTTATTTACATAAATCACAAAGGGCGAGATTATTGCTTAAGGCAATCTCTACCATCCAACCCATGATCTTGCACGCATTACGTGTTGACCCACACGGAGGAACAATTTATGGAGAACTCGTCATGCCTTAAACGGGTCACATAAGAAACTATCCAATATGGCTACCGTTATAACTTTCAAGAGCATGTAAAGAAAAAGACTATATTTATTATTGTTGCGATTTCCCGTGTGTTCCAACTATGCGAAATGTCCGATTAATATTTATTTATATTTATTTATAAATACTTATATTTACATATAGATGTAAAAGCAGCACTTTCGACACTACATATAGGTTTGCAGCAGTTTCGACAAATCAGATTAAGGGATCCCAAACCATGGAATTCTTACATGTAGCAGCAGCATTTTGGACATGTCCAAAGTGCTTTAAAATACACTAGCGGGTTACACCCGCCGCTTCGCCAACCCATCAAACACACACAACGCTCACACATCACACCATACACACACACCACACCCAGACACACCCACACACATCACACCATACACACATCCACACCCACACACACCACACACACACCCACCCACACACATCGCACCATACACACACCCACACACATCACACCATACACACACCTACACCAGCACACAAACCCACACACACAAACACACATACACACCCACACCCACACACACCCACAAACACACCACAACACACACAGACACACACACCACACACAGACACACACGTGCTGGCATTCTGGCCCAAACCAGGCTTGGTGAGGTTATTATGGCAAACAGGTTCTTTAGTTTCCTGCGAATGGTAGTTAAAATCTCCGTCGTTATAATATGATCATCCAGTTGAAAGCGACGTTAAACCAACAAAAAATATACGAGTTAAGCAACGTCCACCGAGGTGAAGACTTCGAACCTTTTTTATAGTCAGCCATTAGATCGTGTAACTGAGACGTCTTGGATTCGATACCGCATCGTCTCATATTTTTTAATGTTTAACGATATAATAATAATAATAATAAAAGAAATGAGAAAAATAGGCATAAAAGACCGCCTAAATCACCCACCGGATCTGAGGAACTTGGTTAATTCTTGATCCGGATTGGATTGAACGGAGGACATAATTGTACATTCATTTGCAGTTATAACTTTTCCTCTTGAATACTTGTCACAATAATAATAATAATAACTCTTTATTGACAAGAATAATATTGACAAAGGGCGAGATTATTGACTGAGGCAATCTCTGCCATCAAACCCATGTCTTTGTGAATGTAACTTCACCCAGACTTATATTGAGCAGTCTTAGGGCTCAGGTTGGACTTTCATTATAAAGAATTTTAGAGATTCTTTTGTTACGGCTGTGTTACTCAACCTCAGACAGCCATTCTGTTTGGGGCTATATACGAGCATACAATACAATACAATCCTACAAGAATGAGACAGAGTCCCTTTACTCTCACAGTCTAAACAAATCTCACAGTCTCATATTTATTGCTGAAAAACACAGAGAAATGAATAATTATTTACAATGAACTTTGTTTTAAAAAAAAAAAAATTAGACAATACATAAAACATCCATACTTATTAAAGAAAGTTTCACTCACTGACTGACTCACTGATTCATCACTGTTTCTCCGAACTGGTAAGTCCTAGGAAGCTGAAATTTGGTAGGTATAAGCTTTGTCTTATTGTCTAATAGATGTGCACTAAGACGGGATTTTTTCAAAATTCTCACTACAACACCTGCCATTGGGGAAAAAGGATTTTTCGCTTTCACCGCTATTTCTCCGCACGGCCATGCCTCGGCCCGCAAAGCGGGCGACAGTCCGCTAGTAATAGATAAACGTACGTACACAAACACAGTCACATACACACAAACACAGTCACATACACACAAACACAGTCACATACACACAAACACACACACACATTCACTCAAAAGATACTTGCTGACACAAGTGAGGGCGGGAGAGGGTCATTATTATGATTTTTTCAGTTTTCCTCTAAGTACTAAACGCTAGGAGGTGAAGCAAAAAAGTACAAAATATAATAGTTTCAGAATATGTGGTATGCCGGGAATGCGTCTATTTTGATACTAAGAAAAAAACAATATGACGCGCGATAACCAATAGCAATAACATCGCCTGGTGGTTGGTTACCTTTCACTAAAGAGTATATTATTTTGATATTGTCTTTAGTTCTTTTGACCTTTCCAGTTTTACCATGACTATAAAAACTAAATTTTTGGCAATGAATTTTAAATATAATGCTAAGTACCTATTTGTTTGTGGTAAAGGAATAATTCTGGGGAAACAAAAATTAAGATTTTTGGGGTGCAGAAGCACAATTGAAGAGTTTTTTTCTCAAGTCAACTTTTAAAAATCATAATACATTTTTCGGATTATAGATTTCAGATTATTATTAGATCCGCCCAAATTTTCTGAAACAACACCAAACTTTATATATTCTGCTGAAAGCATTCTCTCGCAATATCTCAATAATAAGTGAAAGAACACAAACTCAGTGTTAAAATACAATGAAGTGAAAAAAATATTTTTTGAATATAACACCTTACTACCGTCATCAGCTCCTGTCGAGAGGCTTTTCAGCTCAGGGGGTCAAATTATGAAGAAATCGTCTTAGTGATTATTTATTTCAAACTTTGGTCATTTTGAAACATTACAAAAAAATAACATGTTCGTTAATTTGGTTTAATTTTCGCAAATGAATAAATTCAAGTTGTATACCTAATATTAAAAAAATAAAAGTAAAATGTGTTTAATTTTTTTTTATTATTAATGTTCAACTCACTGCAGATATTATTATTAGAGGGGTTTTACCATCAGGCATTGGCTATTCCAGCGACTCAGATATTCAACTTGTATAATTCCGTGTCCGTGAGATAGGTATTCATACCTAAATCACGGTGGTGAGAGGATTATATGGACGCCCAGATCCAATGTCCAAGCTCCTTTCATGTCCATTGATTCTATTTGGTTTTAGCGTCCTGACTTGAGGTAGACAGGACGGGGGTTTTAACTTCCATTCGCTGGGAATCATACCAGGTACCCACATCAACCTCGCCCAGCCTGGGTAGGGCCGGAATCACTAGCCTCACATGTTCGGAGGAAACAGAATTTTCTGTGCGAAAATTCTGCTCCAACCGGGAATCGAACTCAGGATCTCTGAACTACGGGCAATAGTCACAACCGTTACGCCATGGAGTCTGGATAGAGAGTCACATTATCCTCAGATATGTATGTGCAGAAGCCACGTCTGGTCAAGCTGGTGATTCCGTGGTGCATCCATTTTTAATTTTGATTTCAGACATTAAATAGCTCAGTAACTTAACAAAGTTATAAAATAGTGATATGACAGCTAATCTAACTCAACTTTACTAAATTAACACTTAGGAAATAAAAAATAAAACAAAACCCCTTCATTTCTATAAAACCTATTCATTGATATAAAACCCCTTACTTGTTTTCGAATATACTACTCCAATGTACTGCATTATTTTTCTCTGAACTTCTCACTTTCATATGAAAAACAGATTTAAAACTGACTCATTTCTGTGTTCTACAAGAAAAATTTAATAGTTAATGGTCTAACAATGGATTAAATCCCAATGGGATAGGAACCATTGGGCTTAAAATAGCGGACTTCAAAAATTATCAATTCATTAAAAAAAAAAAATTGAAAAAAAAAAATGAATAGTTAACAGCAAGATAACCCGTTCTAGGGCATTTTCGAACGAATTATGTATCGTATGCTGTACACAAACTTTGTATTATTGTAGTCTAAATTACCCACTTTTAATATGTATTAGCGGGATAGCGGGCTGCACCCGCTCCACTCAGCCATCACACACTCGCACCACCCACCCACATATCCGCAATCATCATCAGTGTACATTTCAAAATCCCGAGCCAAATCTATCATAGCGGATAATGTAGCAAACTGGCCTATATTTCGAAAATGGTTTTGTCAGAATATGGCAACAAAGGGCTCAAATAAAAGCATGTGATGTTCTCAGATTGCCAATTTTACCTGTACCTAATCGTAAACATTTAGCAAAAAAAGAAAGACATTTTAACTCAAGAAAAAGACCCCTGTGTATAAACGGGTTAACTAATTTTTACCTACTATTTCGATCAGTACGAACTTGTGGATTGTGTGATATACCTGCTTATCTCACATACGAAATTGTATTACTCTAGCTAATACTGTTCTTGAGATATTGAGCAAAACGTTCATCAAAAGTGTTTTTGTCAAAAAAGTGGCACTTGGGTTAATTTGGCAGAAAATACGCGATATTATAAATTCATGTATTTGCCAAGACACTTCTAAAACAGTTTAGTTTGTTCAATTCGGACAAACCGTTCAAGAGATAGGTTTGTGAAAATTTCGAAGATATTGAAAATATCAGGTCAAGTCAAAACTTACGAATAATTGTCGCCATTTTGTAACTCTTGAAGAGATTTTTTTGAATTTTGAACTGAAGCTTGCTGGTGGCAAAAGGAGCCTTCAAGAATGGATTGTAACACAATTTTGCATACCTGGTCTTACTTGAAGGGGTAATATGTTATTTAGACTCTTTCACTAGGCAAATCTCGTTCATGGTACCTTTTTTGAGAAAATTTCCGAGAATATTTTTAATTTCTATTGAAAAAATACACATTTTATGTTCTCATATATTTTTTCTATCTTGAAGTATAACAAGACAGCAAAAAAAGAAAGACTCAAGAAAAAGATCCCTGTGTATAAACGGGTTAACCAATTTTTAACTATTATTTCGATCAGTACGTATTTTTTATTTGTGTTTTATACCTGCTAATTTCATCGACAAAATTTATTATTCTAGTTAATAATGATCTTGAGATATTGAGCAAAACGTTCATCAAAAGTGTTTTTGTCAAAAAAGTGACACTTGGGTTAATTTGGCAGAAAATACGCGATATTATAAATTCATGTATTTGCCAAGACACTTTTAAAACAGTTTAGTTTGTTCAATTCGGACAAACCGTTCAAGAGATAGGTTTGTGAAAATTTCGAAGATATTGAAAATATCAGGTCAAGTCAAAACTTACGAATAATTGTCGCCATTTTGTAACTCTTGAAGAGATTTTTTTGAATTTTGAACTGAAGCTTGCTGGTGGCAAAAGGAGCCTTCAAGAATGGATTGTAACACAATTTTGCATACCTGGTCTTACTTGAAGGGGTAATATGTAATTTAGACCCTTTCACTAGGCAAATCTCGTTAATGGTACCTTTTTTGAGAAAATTTCCGAGAATATTTTTTATTTGTTTTGAAAAATACACATTTTATGTTCTCATATATTTTTTCTATCTTGAAGTATAACAAGACTGCAATAAAATAAAGAAATTTTAACCCAAGAAAAGACGCCTGTGTATAAACGGGTTAACCAATTTTTACCTATTATTTCGATCAGTACGTATTTTTTATTTGTGTTTTATACCTGCTAATTTCATCGACAAAATTTATTATTCTAGTTAATAATGATCTTGAGATATTGAGCAAAACGTTCATCAAAAGTGTTTTTGTCAAAAAAGTGACACTTGGGTTAATTTGGCAGAAAATACGCGATATTATAAACTCATGTATTTGCCAAGACACTTTTAAAACAGTTTAGTTTGTTCAATTCGGACAAACCGTTCAAGAGATAGGTTTGTGAAATTTTCGAAGATATTGAAAATATCAGGTCAAGTCAAAACTTACGAATAATTGTCGCCATTTTGTAACTCTTGAAGAGATTTTTTTGAATTTTGAACTGAAGCTTGCTGGTGGCAGAAGGAACCTTCAAGAATGGATTGTAACACAATTTTGCATACCTGGTCTTACTTGAAGGGGTAATATGTAATTTAGACCCTTTCACTAGGCAAATCTCGTTAATGGTACCTTTTTTGAGAAAATTTCCGAGAATATTTTTTATTTGTTTTGAAAAATACACATTTTATGTTCTCATATATTTTTTCTATCTTGAAGTATAACAAGACTGCAATAAAATAAAGAAATTTTAACCCAAGAAAAGACGCCTGTGTATAAACGGGTTAACCAATTTTTACCTATTATTTCGATCAGTACGTATTTTTTATTTGTGTTTTATACCTGCTAATCTCATAGACAAATTTTTTTATTCTAGTTAATAATGTTCTTGAGATATTGAGCAAAACGTTCATCAAAAGTGTTTTTGTCAAAAAAGTGACACTTGGGTTAATGTGGCAGAAAATACGCGATATTATAAATTCATGTATTTGCCAAGACACTTCTAAAACAGTTTAGTTTGTTCAAATTGGACACACCGTTCAAGAGATAGGTTTGTGAAAATTTCGAAGAAATTGAAAATATCAGGTCAAGTGTAAACTTACGAATAAATGTCGCCATTAAGAGATTTTTTTAAGAGATTTTTTTAAATTTTGATGTGAAGCTTGCTGGTGGCAATAAGAGCCTTCAAGAATGAATTGTAACAAAATTTTGCATACCTGGTCATACTTGTAGGGGCAATAAGCATGCGCGGATATAGGGGGGGGCACGGGGGGCACGTGCCCCCCCCCCCCAAATTTTTTCGGTAAGCGGTGTTTCTTAAATTTCATTATACCTAATCCCGTAAAAAAAAGATCTCAATGAGTTAGGGGGGCACGGGCCCCAAAATAATTCCTAATTCTAAGACTAATCCCGTAAAAAAAAAGATCTCAATAAGTTAGAGGGGCACGGGCCCCAAAATAATTCCCAATTCTAAGACTAATCCCGTTAACAAAAAAAGATCTCAATAAGTTAGGGGGGCACGGGACCCAAAATAATTCCCAATTCTAAGACCAATAAGAAATAACTAAATAATAAAAATTTCAAATCCACACAGATTGTCCGAGAAACCTGAAATTTTACCTATAGGTCCATTTGGATCAGGGTTCAGCTACACGGGGTAAGGACAAAAAAAGAATAGGTGACGCTAAAAAATCACATTTTTCGACCGAAATTACATTTTTTTTTTAATTTATCGTGACGGTGCCACTCGGTCTAGGGTACACAGGGGGCGAAAGCTGTAACTGTGTGCACCTAGATAACTCTGGACAGGCGGGTCCACGTGCACGTGTATGCGCACGTTCCCGGGGGCCGGTAACATTGCATGCTTGCATGCTGCATGCTAGTATGTAATGGCTGAGTTCTGCCCAGGACCGGGTGGTCGGTATATCCCACAATGAACACTTTGCGTACTGTGCATATCCTGGAGTTTGATATGTTTGCTGTCACAGGGGAAATGAGATTCTGCAGTCTCTGACAATGAGATATTCCCTGTTCTCACGACATTTCTGGCAACAAGCAAGTTCCAGAGCACGAGTTTATACCATTAACATCAATCTGGTACGCAAAGTGTTCATATACTGGTCAGATCTTGAGACTGATGAACAGATAATACGCCTTTGATTTTATCCTTACAGACCGAGCTAGTGATCAAAACCCCTAAGCCAAGGTTGTATATGCCGAGGGCTGAATGGTCAAGGGGGTAAACTTGGCCGCTAATATACACCTCTGAATACCTGGGGACCTTCAGAGTATTTACCCTTACCTTGGAAAGCGGGGCTCTTCCCTGGTGGACCTCTACATCCCTTGCTTCTCGTGGGAACGATTATGACAACTAATCTTAACCCAAATCTAACCAACTTGGAGGCGCTTCAAACCTCCAACATAAACACAGATGTTGAAATGGTAACAGTGGAAGACAACAGTCAAGCCACCAATGTCCAGCCAACATCTCAAGTAGAAACGCAGAGTCAATCTGATAGTGCCATGGGTAGTGGTAATACCACAAACCCATCAACTACTATTGACCCTGCAAATGAGGGGGAGAAAAGTGGATGTTCCGCTAACCTCCCCAAACAGCCACCTACAGTGCGGCCTAAATTGTCAGGAGCGCAAAGGCGTAAAATGGCAATACAGGCTGCACGAGAAATAGGTGAAGAAATTCGCCCAAGAAGGAGAGGTAATAAGAGTGGTGCAGGCAAACTTATGCCTCCCGCACTTAGAACCCCTTCCTCTAAGAGGCCGAGGTCTGAGGGAAGTTCTCCATTAACACCGGAAAGAAACACTCAGAAAAAGAGTAAGAAATTAAACACACCAGAACCCAAGATCTCTGAAGGTGTCTCTTACAGTCAGGCATTGACGCAATTGAAGATGGCTGTTGTCTTGGAGTCATATCCAGACAACAAGCTCTCCGATGACATGATGTGGGCTCTCAAGACCGCTCTGACAAAGGAAATCTTCAAGAGCAAACCAGAAGAAATGCCGAAGTTTGACAACTACTATGGTGAGAAGGGGGTCTTGCACATCACATGTGCAAACGAAACTTCCAAACAGTGGTTGTTGAACAAAATCTCTGGCAATCTCAAAGAGTGCGTTGGCGCTCCACTTAGAGCTGGTCCCTCTAAGGAGATTGTCAGAGTGACAAAGATGGCTGTCTGGGTGTCGGCGGAACTCACTCAATTGTTGGAGGCTAAAGATCCCAAGAGAATTATTTCTCTTGTGGGGACACAAAACCCAACAATTGAAACCGAGGACATCAGTGTTATTAACAGTAACACTGATAAAGCTGGCACCACTATTATCCTCAACGTGGGGGAAACTGCCTTGAAGGCATTGAGGGTCAATGGGTTTAAAGCCCATCTTGGCCTCTCTAAAATAACCTTCAAGATTATTGGCAGAGTAAAACCCCATGTTGAAGGTACTACAGATCAACCTGCAACATAGCAAGGCAGCTAGCGCTGCCTTCTGCAAGCACTTTTGTGATTGCAACTACGACCTGGCACTCATTCAAGAACCCTGGCTTGTTCAAGGAAGAGTTGCTGGGTTAAAAGCTACAGGAGGAAGAGTAATTTATGCTCAAGACTCCAGTAGACCAAGGACCTGTGTGGTTGTCAAATCAATGAGGGGAGATCTTGTGCCGCTCACTCTGCTGGATCACTCCAACGAGGATTTGACAACCATTAGACTCAAATACAAGGTCAACAATGCTGTGAAGGAGCTGGTTGTTGCTTCGGCGTACCTGCCATATGATGCTCCCACCCCACCCCCATCACAAGGAATGGAACAGCTGGTGGACTTCTGCCGAGATTCTGGGCTGCAGTTCATTATCGGAGCAGATGTCAACGCCCACCACATAGGGTGGGGCAGCACCGGAAATAACAGCAGAGGTGAGTACCTTTTGGATTACTATATATGTAACAATATGTGTATTCTAAATAGAGGTAATGAACCTACTTTTGATAATGGACGAAGACAAGAGGTGATTGATGTCACTGTATCCTCTTCGTTAATAAGTACTCAGGTTACGGGGTGGCATGTTTCTGAGGAGGCATCTCTCTCAGATCATAGATATATTCATCTGGAAATCAGCAATGTTGACAAGCCGGATACATTATATCGCAATCCTCGGAACACACGCTGGGTTAAATACAAGGAAGCTGTTGCATCCCGAATCAATAACATGAGGAGAGATGTGAAGAGTGCCTTGGACATTGAACTAGTGTCAGAAGATCTTAGAGAGGCAATTCAAACCTCATATGAAGAAAGTTCTCCTATTGTAAGAGGGGTTAACAAAAATGTTCGTTGGTGGACAAATACCCTCTCTCAGCTGAAGAAGAGAACTAGAAGGCTTTTCAACTCTGCAAAAAGAACAGGTGATTGGGATTCTTACTACCAATCACTAACCTCCTACAAAAAAGAAATAAGGAGAGTGAAAAGAGCTAGTTGGAGATCCTTTTGTCAGGACGTCGAAAACACCTCTGAGACATCAAGACTCCAAAAAATCATGTCAAAAGACCCCATAAATCCGATAGGGACGTTAAAAAAACCTGACGGAAAATACACGGTAACAGGGAAAGAAACAATGGAATTACTTCTACAAACACATTTCCCTGAATCAGTTGTGATTAATTCGGCCGAGAACCATTTGCCTTCCGAACTCCCTCATAGGAGACCCTTGATGGCAGACTGGAAAACCGCAAGAATGATAATCACATATAATAAAATTGAGTGGGCAATCAACTCATTCAAACCTTTTAAAGCCTGTGGACCTGATGGAGTGTTTCCAGCTCTCCTACAGGAAGGCAGGGAAACAATCATACCAATCCTCTGTAAGCTTTTTCGGGCGAGTATAGCTGTTGGCTATATTCCATCCACCTGGAAAGCTGCAGAGGTGGTATGCATACCTAAACCGGGTCGAAAAACATATGCTGAGGCTAAGGCATTCAGGCCCATTACCCTGTCGTCCTTTATCCTCAAAGCCCTTGAGAAGCTTGTTGATAAATATGTTAGAGAATCTTTCCTTGTGGAAAAACCTCTACATTCAAATCAACATGCTTACCAAATGGGAAAGTCGTGTGAAACAGCTTTACATCACTTGATGGTAAAGATAGAAAGTACAATTATTAACAAGGAAGCTTCTCTTGGAGCTTTTCTTGACATTGAGGGTGCATTTGACAATACATCCTTCGAATCTATGATCCAAGCTGCCAAAAAGCGTGGATTTGATGACACCTGCTGTAGGTGGATAGAAACCATGCTGAGGGACAGGACCATAAGAATCAATCTATTCGGAGAAACCGTAAACGCACTCATCAAGAAAGGATGTCCGCAGGGAGGAGTTTTATCACCCCTGTTGTGGAACCTTGTTGTTGACGAGTTATTGGAAAAACTGAATAGTCAGGGATACTACACCCAAGGTTATGCAGATGACATAGTTATCTTGATACAGGGTAAGTATCTAGAGACAATCTCGGATGTTATGCAATCCGCGATGAAAATAGTAGAAAAATGGTGTAGGGACGTTAACCTTAGGGTTAATCCAAACAAAACCACCCTCATTCCATTCACTCGCAAAAAGAAATTGGAGAGGCTTCAACCTCCTTTTCTCTTTGGGAAACGCCTAGAGATGGTTCACGAGGTTAAATATCTTGGAATTATTCTGGATACTAAACTAACGTGGAACTCTCATCTCTCTAAAGTTACCAATAAATGTACTAGGGCGCTCATGATGTGCCGAAGAACATTTGGTAAAAGCTGGGGTCTGAAACCTAGCATGATGGCCTGGCTATATAATGCAGTAATCAGACCAATGATCACCTATGGTTGTCTAATCTGGTGGACAAAAACAGAACAAGTTCAAGCAAAGGCAGCTCTTAGTAAGCTCCAACGTCTAGCATGTCTCTGCATTACAAGTGCAATGAAAAGCACACCAACTGCAGCAATGGAAACCCTCCTAAACCTGCCCCCTCTAGATATTATTATCAAAGGGGAAGCCAGGATGGGGGCATACAGACTGCAGCAAAACGGAATCTGGAAAGGTCGACTTCTGGGACATTCCAAAATCACAGCACTAATTGCGGAACCTATTTTATACATGGGTAGCGATCAGATGACTGTTAAAACGTCTTTCGAAAAATCCTTCAAAACCGGCACCTCCAAACTGGTAGAAGATTGGGTTACGAAAGAAAAACAATTGCTGTCCAAAGGTTGTCTTGTGTGGTACACAGATGGCTCCAAGACAGCAGAAGGCTCAGGATCTGGAATACATGGAGTCAATCCCAAGACAGATATAAGTATCTCATTGGGAAAATACGCCAGTGTCTATCAGACCGAGATCAAAGCTATTTGCACCTGCGCTCAGATGAACTTGGAGAGTGGCTACCAAGGTAGAGATATCTACATTTTCACTGACAGCCAGGCTGCTATTATGGCACTAGAAAGTCCACAGGTCAAATCAAAGATAACCTGGGAATGCCAACAAACCATACAAAAACTGGGACAACTTAACCGAGTTAACATAGAATGGGTCCCAGGACATAAAGGTATTGCTGGAAACGAGAGAGCTGACCAATTGGCAAGGAAAGGCTCCACAACCCCCTTCATCGGTCCCGAGCCAGTGATGGGGATAACCAAATCTGAAGTAAGAGGAACAATACGAAGATGGATACAACAAAAACATCACAGGTATTGGACTGAGACTTCAGAACAACGACATAGCAAACTGATGATGACCGGACCAACATCATCCTTAACTGCTGACTTCCTTCGGCTTAGCCGAAGACAAGCGAGGATAGTTACTGGCCTAATCACGGGACATTGCTGCCTAAGAAAACATCTGTACAATATGAAGATCTTTAGGGAACCTCCTATTTGCAGATTATGTGGAGAGGATGAAGAAACTGCTACACATGCAATCTTCGATTGCAATTCCCTCTCAGAATGGAGAATAAGTATCATTGGGACCCTGAACCCAAGAGAAGCACTTATTCAACACAATCTAATCAAAAGGCTTCTCAAACTTTCTGAGAAGCTTAAACTTGATTAGATAACGAAGCTAAATCTTCTACACACAAAGGGCCCAATGTGGCTGAGGTGTATGGGCAACCCAAACCTATAAGAAGACTTGGCTTTATGAAATGAAATGAAATGAAATGACGGTGCCACGGCGGCGGCGTATCAACTCAAAAAGAGAAAGTTTTAAGCAAGGGTTCAATTTTTCATTTGAGATATCAATCACGAAATTCTGATGAGCCGTTCTTGAGCTACGTTGAGTAAGGACATAAAATGGATGGGTAAACAAAAAGTATTTACGTTTTTTGACCTGAATGACATTTTTTCTCGAAATATGTCGTGACGAACTATCAACTCAAAGCGAGAATTTTTTTGCAAGGGTTGGAGTGTTCATTTGACATTCTGATGAGCCATTCTTGAGCTCCAGTAAAGACAAGAAATTGATACAAAAAATATTGAAATTTGTGTGTGTATGTGTATGTGTGTGTGTGTCTGTGTGTGTGATAGGCTTGCGAAGCGGCTTGCTAGTTAGGTATATTGTGCGATTGTGCCCCCCCAGTACAAGAGGGCTATATCCGTGCATGGCAATAAGACAGTAATGTTGACCATTTCACAAGGCAAATCTCGTTAATGATACATTTTTTTAGAAAATTTCCCAGAATATAGTTTTGTTAATTTTCTGCGGATCACCGCAGTCAAGAAACGTCCAGCTTCGTGATAATCGTGATGCTGGCACTCTGGCCCAAACCAGGCTGGGTGAGGTTATTATGGCAAACAGGTTCTTTAGTTTCTTGCGAATGGTAGTTAAAATCGGACATGCATGCTTTAATATACATTGAGCAGCAGCACTTTGGACATGTCCAAAGTGCTTTAATATACATTGAGCAGCAGCACTTTGGACATGTCCAAAATGCTTTAATATACATTGAGCAGCAGCACTTTGGACATGTCCAAAGTGCTTTAATATACATTGAGCAGCAGCACTTTGGACATGTCCAAAGTGCTTTAATATATATGCAGCAGCATTTTTTTGGACATGTCTAAAGTGCTTTAATATAATTATGATATTACTAACTGTTACACCCAGTTAAAAAAGTAATAATATTTGAGGTAATAATTATTATAATGACAGAAAAAAAAAAATAATAAGAAAATCAGTTTGTCACCGTGATTTATTTTCCAGAGCTACAATTAGTAATAATGTATTTCTAAAATAGAGTTAAATTTCGCTACTGGTAACCCAACGATAACAGCTTCTATCGAGCTTCGTGATAATCGTGATGCTGATGGCACTCCGTCCCAACCTATGCTGGATGAGGTCGTTTGGGTAAAGTAGTTTTGTTAATTTTCAGTGTATCACCGCAGTCAAGTAACGTCCAGCTTCGTGATAATCGTGATGCTGGCACTCTGGCCCAAACCAGGCTGGGTGAGGTTATTATGGCAAACAGGTTCTTTAGTTTCCTGCGTATGGTAGTTAAAATCTCCGTCGTTATAATATGATCATCCAGTTGAAAGCGACGTTAAACCAACAAAAATATACGAGTTAAGCAACGTCCACCGAGGTGAAGAATTCGAACCTTTTTTATAGTCAGCCTTTAGGTCGTGTAACTGAGACGTCTTGGATTCGATACCGCATCGTCTCATATTTTTTAATGTTTAACGATATAATAATAATAAAAGAAATGAGAAAAATAGGCATAAAAGACCGCCTAAATCACCCACCGGATATGAGGAACTTGGTTAATTCTTGATCCGGATTGGATTGAACGGAGGACATAATTGTACATTCATTTGCAGTTATAACTTTTCCTCTTGAATACTTGTCACAATAATAATAATAATAGCCGAAGACGGGCATACATTTCCTGTTATATAAAACAAGTTCCGTTCAAATTGGACACCAAAAGGTGTCTGAAAGGCTGTCTGGGGTTAAGTAACACAGCCTTAACAAAAGAATCTCTAGAAATCTTTATAATGAAAGTTCAACCTGAGCCCTAAGACTGTTCAATATAAGGCTGGGTGAGGTTACATAAAAAAAACATGGGTTTGATGGCAGAGATAGCCTCAGGCCTAACCACGCCTTTGTCAATATATTTCTTGTCAATAAAGAAATATTATTATTATATCCTTAAACATTAAAGCAAATGTGCTGATGCGGTATCGAATTAAGGACCTCTCAGTTACACGACCTCGTGACTGACTATAAAAAAAGGTTCAAAGCCTTCACCTCGCTGGACGTTGGTTAGCTTGTAATTGTTTTGTTGTTGGTTTAACGTCGCTTTCAACTGGATGATCATATCACGACGGAGATTTTAACTACCATTCGCAGGAAATTATAACAAACCTGCTAGCTTCAATAACCTCACCCAGCCTGGGTTGGGCCAGCATCACGATTATCACGAAGCTGGACGTTACTTAACTTCGGTGATCCGCAGAAAATTAGCAAAGCTACTACCCAAACAACCTCATCCAGCCTGGGTTGGGACGGAGTTCCAGCATCACGATTATCACGAAACTGGACGTTACTTAACTTCGGTGATACACATAAAATTAACAAAGCTACTATCCAAACAACCTCATCCAGCCTGGGTTGGGACCGAGTGCCAGTATCAAGATTATCACAAAGCTGGACGTTACTTAACTTCGGTGATCCGCAGAAAATTAACAAAGCTACTACCCAACAACCTCATCCAGCCTGGGTTGGGACGGAATTCCAGCATCACGATTATCACGAAGCTGGACGTTACTTAACTTCGGTGATACACAGAATAACAAAGCTACTACCCAAACAACCTCATGCAAAAATATTCTCTCGTTATGTAGGCTATTCCCGGCCCGACTCAGGCGAGGTGAGGTTCATCTGAGTAACAGGTTGATATGTTTCCTGCGAATGGGGCCGTAAAACTCTTTCGTGTTACAATACATAACCATGAAGTTGAAAGCGACGTTAACGGTTAAATCCGATTTAAAAATATTACTACGATTTATTAATACGATAGGTATTTGCCTAGTGGTACGCATAAATATTATAGTAGGTAGTGCTTTATTTAGACTGTCGGCTTGAAACAAGAAGTCCCATTACGCTAACAGTTTATGCATAGTAATTCTCGATCAGGACTATTGAGTCCCATTAATTTAGCAGTAAGCCCGAGACGTATTAAAATCTTCTAAAAATCATATTAATCGGAGGCTAACTTGTCATGTTATCTCGGCCAGGTTGTAGGCCATAGAAAGCAAAAATTAGAATAACAAAATATAATAATGTATCACTTTTAAAATAAATACTTGCGTCTATCAGATGAGATTGGTAAGAACGCAGTACATTGGACTTGTCGAAAGTGCTGGATCGTTATAAGATTTTCTACAAAATAATCTGCCTCGTACGTATCAAATAAACACGGGCAAATTAAGGAGTGAACACATCAAAGGAGAATATTTTGAGACACAATGAAAAACGCCTGTCGAAAGTGCTGCAATCTTATATGTAATACCTGAGGAAACTGCTGCTTTCTTACCTGTCACAGCATCACTTTCGACGCGTCGAAAGTGCTCCGCCTGAAGTCCAAAGTGCTGTTGTGACAGGTAAGAAAACGTCGAAAGTGCTGCTTTTAGAACAATATTTATAAATAGGTAGTTGTGATATAACAAAAGTGATTAACACAAATATGATAAAAAAAACAAGTTTTTTGGTATCCTGAGCATATGATTCGTCCAGAAATGTGAAAATCTGGGTAGGTCAAATTTTCGACGAATACAATACTTTCCTTATTATAGGATAAGGAAAGTAAAAACAAAAAGTTGAGTCACCCGGTACACCACAAGCACAAGCTGCCTGTATTTCTGAGGACGAATATTTAATTCCTGCGTTGCGGTCAGCCTGCTGAAGACATCCTTAGTTCCCCCCAGACCGTGTCCTACCTCAGCTGATATTTCAACATGCTGGAGTGTTAACGCATCACAGAGGATGCTGGAACCTTCAGGACACAGATGATCAAACAGTAGGTTTCTTGCACAGAGGATTGAACCTTCAGGACACAGATGATCAAACAGTAGGTTTCAGACGGGCACAGAGGATTGAACCTTCAGGACACAGATGATCAAACAGTAGGTTTCAGACGGGCACAGAGGATTGAACCTTCAGGACACAGATGATCAAACAGTAGGTTTCAGACGGGTAAATGCTTTTGTAATTCATCATCCTGTGATATACCTGAGATTAATTGACCGAACACTTAACCGCTTCACTGTTTCAACCGTAAAATACATTATTTTCTTCTTTTTCCCGAAGTTAAATTTTTGACACGTGCATGGATAGATAGGTATACCGTACACTACCTAGGTAGATAGGTAGGTGAAGGTTAGGTATAAGGAGATTTCCACCCGTGTAGAGAATGAGATTGTTCGACCTTTCTTCTTTTCACCCTCAACAAACCTTGTTTTCTCTTGTCTTCGTTTCTTTCAACAATATAACTTAATGCTCTTAAAATTGAATTTGGAATCGCCTCCAGTGTTCTGGTGCTAGAGCTAGGTATTGTCAAAACTTTCGACCACCTCCCGCCATCTCACACAAAAGATTTGCCTGAGGGTGTTCGGATTTCAGCTCATAAATTCAATGGTGTCCAGTCCCCCTTTTTTGTTTTCCTTATCGCATAGAAAGGAATACATTTCGTCTAAAATTTTCAATAGTCAGTTTTCAGTGCCAAAACAGGGTTTGGGTAACCAGAGAGCCTAAATCAAAGTTTCAGACATTCAACTGTGCGTGTGTCTTTTATTAAACGAAATATCACAGGAAAAGGATGAGACACGAAATTTCGTTGACATGACACATCTATGCCCATGCCCAGCTGTAACATACATGACACATCTATGCCCAGCTGTAACATACATGACACATCTATGCCAAGCTGTAACATACATGACACATCTATGCCCATGCCCAGCTGTAACATACATGACAAATCTATGCCCATGCCCAGCTGTAATATAAATGACACATATATGCCCAGCTGTAACATACATGACACATCTATGCCCAACTGTAACATACATGACACATCTATGCCGAGCTGATTCTACGGAGCGTTAATGTTTAATGGCTGCAAAAACAATTTTCTAAATTAATTATAATAAATTGATCAATCAGAAGACAAACAAGTTCCACCCTGGCTACCTGTTCTTATTCTCCGCAAAGTCTAAACTCCTACACAAGCAAAGATCATTAATCTTATTCAGCGTCAATGATACGGGGTGGGCAGGTATATTGTCGGCTGAACTTTAGTGATGAAAGTTTTACTTCCTAGAGATTTCTAATATTAGAAATCGGAAGTATTGTGTTCGTTTTTGTAAGAAAAATATTTTTTTCCTCCGATTTCAATTTTTTTCATATTTCGGAGTCAAAAAAGTAAGGTTTTTTTCTAGAATGTTAGGAAAATCGGTATTCTGACATTTAATTTTGAAGAAAATCGGTTGAGGAATTTTGTAAGTACAAGTACAAAATCTGTGATTCTAGCGCTAATAAAAGTTGAAAATTTTAATTACTTTTCACGAGGATGTAATGTGTCCATAATTGGAAATGTATTTTTGTTTGTTTGCATAACGTATCTTCGACTTCCAGGTCTTACGAGACGGGGTATTCTCCGTATTTGACCCTGCTTTGCGTTAAACTCTCCTAACAATTACCCACATTAACCTGACCTAGCCTATATGAGATTTCGAATTCAAGTGGTCACACACCGAAACCTAACCTCGCTCAACGTTAATAATTCGGAGTCCAAGAAGCTATGCTTGAGTACATAGTCACTAACAGCCTGATTAAGCACGGCCATTAGCCATTTGATTGTGTATAGAGTTGATTGATTAAATAATAATAATAAAACTCTTTACTGGAAGGTAACCACCAGGCGAGGTTCATGCTCAAAGCATTTTCTACCACTTAACCCTCAATTAGCCACTATGCACTTGGGTACTAGTCATTAATTCAAGCATTGAGTACCAGTAGAGCTAAAAGATATGTTTCTTATCAACAGGGTCATTCGGCCCTCCGAGTTCTTTTACCTCATTTCCGTTGTTAACAACAGTTGTCATGGGACTGTACAATACTGTACATGTGCTTTAAGCCAACATTTTCAAAAGGGCTCACCACTTATCGAATACAGAAAGAAAAACAAAAGAAAGAAAAACAATTATTTAGTTTAGATGATTTTTTTTCCACTGACAAGTAAGTTTCAAAACTCTGTTTTTTATGTATAAGTTATCAAATTGACGTGAAAAGGTATAACATACAAACTATATGTATTCTACAAACCTCGTTACAAATAAATACCTTTTACTTGGATTTGTAGATCGCCGTGTATTAAGGAAACTCTGAATGTATGTTATTTTTTCAAAGCTAAGGGTTGTGGGTAATTATAATTAATAAAAATAAATAAGCAAACTAATTATTTTAATTTTATGCAACCATAAAAAAATGAGATAATAATAAACACGTATTTTATAATATTTAAATTTGACTGAAACATGAAAAGTTCCATGTAAAGTAGCATTATTACACGGTTGCACATCCGTCAATTTGGGGGTACAACACAATAACACGACAAAGTGCGACATAAATATAATTATTCTGTATTACACGCAACAGTGCAACACGCCATAGTAATATATGACCCAATATTTTTTGGGGGGGGGGTTCAACGTCGGTTGAAACTGCAAGGTCATATCACGACGGGGGTGTTACCCTCCATTCGCAGGAAACTCACAAACCTGCTACCTACATTAGTCTCACCCAGCCTGGGTTGGACCGGAATGCCAGCATCACGAAGTCTTCACCTCGCTAGACGTTGCTTAACTTCGGTGATCCTACGAGAACCGGTTTGTGTATTTGCATTCAACGCGCCATCGACGCTGGCTGCAAACAGTTCATACAGCACCTCTTTATGCTCTCTCTCTACCCAGAAAAAAGTTTTACATCAATTCTACTGGTGCCACCCTCCGTCTTCAGTATTTCAAGCGTCATATTATTAGGTTCTAATGCTTAAATGATATCTCTCTCTCTCTTTACATCGACGACTTACCCAGTATTTGAAATAGTAGATAACTATGTACTACCTTTCCTGGATCACGCCAGCTTACCTTTAGGCTAGAAAACCTAAGAGTAGTTAGACTGTTAGAGGTATTCCGGTGGCGAAAATGACAGTCGGAAAATATTGCTTAGGCCGGAATTCGAACTCATTATCTTCGGACCAAGAGTTGCCCCTTCTTCACCACATAGCGTTTAATTGGTACAAAAGTTTTTCCTCTATAGCTGCCGTCGGGCGTCCCTTCTACAGGCGTGCTTTTAGAATTCAGATAAATACTTTTTTTTTTGGTTTAACGTCGCTTTCAACTACATGGTCATATCACGACGGGGGTGTTACCCTCCATTCGCAGGAAACTCGCTACCCACATTAACCTCACCCAGCCTGGGTTGGGCCGGCATCACGAAGTCTTCACCTCGCTGGACGTTGCTTAACTTCGGTGATCCAACGAGAACCGGTGCATTCAACGCGCCATCGACGCTGGCGATAAATACTTTGATAACGTCTTCGGACCGAATCATGAAACAGTATTAAAGTTTTTTTTTCAAACGCATTATTTATGATGCAATTACATGAAAATTTACAAAATATAAATATATACCTACCTATGTTAAAAATAGAAAAATAAAAAGATAATAATAATAAGTTAGGGTAAGCCATGCAGACTGTCCCTCAACTCGGGACACAGTGCGCTGTAATTGGTTTAAACTTCGACTTGAGGGCGTGCGAGTGTCTGAACCAAGCTTAACTTTAATTCTGTTTCATAATTAGGCCTCCATTGAAAGAACTTTCGTGGAATAATGGCCACCGAACTGCACTACAGGGGAAACCCCTGGTCACATTCCTGATCATTAGAATCACCATTACACAGTTAGGACTCTATCTATGTACGTCCATACCGTACGATTGTTTCCAGACGGACTTGAGTACTATATTTGTCCCAGTCTGTCCCTGTAGCTCAGTGGTAAAGGCGGCACTCTGTGAATCCAGAGGTCGCGCGTTCGAAACCCAGCCGGGACAAGTACATAAGGATACGTTTTTGGCTTATTGCTGAAATAATGGGACTTAATAGTTATAATGAGGCACTATAAATAAGATGATATTATTATTACTATTATGTGCCAAATTTGGAGTCATTTGATTGAGCCGTTTCGAAGCTGCGTTGATTATGAATTAATGAATGAAAATGGATTTTATATTATTAAGAATTCTGTGCCGTCGAGTTACTTGGTAGGTGGAAGAAGTGTTCAGTTATACTTACTAGACTGTCGATTGTACCACCCTGTTTATTACAGGTGATGATTAAAAAATAATTAGAAAGTCGGCAGTTCTCTCTGCCTCCTTCTCTCTCTTTCTCATTTTCTCTCTCACTCATTCTCTCGCTCCGATTCTTCCCATGAAGTAGACAGAAAAAAAAACACATCTCCCTCTCTCCTCTCTCTTCCTCCAGGAATAAACAAAGTAATTAATTGACGAGCCAGACTACACAAGATGGGAAATTGAAATCTCCTCCTTCTCCTCCTCCTCCTCCTCTTTCATAATGAATGATTGTGTCTAAGGTAAGGTAGGAGAGAGGGAGTGGGAGGAGGGAGGTGAGAAGGAGAGGGAAGGGAGAGAGCAAGAGGGAGGAGGGAGGTGAGAGGGAGAGGGAAGGGAGAGAGAAAGAGAGAGAGAGAAATGAGAAGGAGGAGGAGAGAGAGAGAGAAAGAGGGAGGAAGGAAGATAGAGAGAGGAGATATGGGAGGAGGAAAGGGGGGAGAGTTAAAATTGCATTTCCGTCTGATCCCGGCTATAAAATCATAGATGTCTACACTGCTAAGCTCTCTCTCTCCCCTTCCCTCTCACTCTTCACCCACTATGAACTTTTTCTTTCACAGCAAATTTATGCTTATTTCGCCAATATACATACATAACTAAATAATATATTGGATGTTGAGCAGTAGTAGTAGTAATAATAATAATAATACTCTGTAGTGGAAGGTAACCGTCAGGCTCTTATATAATAATACTTTAAAAAAAAAATCAGGAAATTAATGCATTAAGCGGGATTCGAACCAACGGATTACCAGACTAGCGCATTGACCACATGAGTAGTAGTAGTATTATGTTGAGTAATTGTACATAGGTATATACAGGGTGTCCATAAAGCCCGGCCCCCCTCTCCGTACCTCCAGAAGGGCCGAAAATATAGAAAAACGCAAAAATAAATATTCCATATTTTTTTTTATTAGGTATGTTTCAGCCAAAAATTAAGGAATGCGAGTTTTTACGTTTTTCTGTATTTTCAGCCGTTCTTGAGATACGGGGGGTGGAGTAAGACTTTATAGACACCCTGTATGTATGCATTTACTTCATTAGCATAAGGTAGGTGGTAAATACTTGCACATCAGGTTCAGTTTTCAGTATGAATTCTAAAATTATCCAGAACAGACTTCTGCTCCTACTCTTGGTTAATTAATTTTTATGCATTTTTTTATGCGTACTATACACATACTTGTTCTCATTAAACAAAATGCCGGTATTGATTATAAAAAATAACACCCTCTATTTGGTAAAGGAGAGGAAATTTCTCTCCCGGTTTTCAATCTCATTTACTCTCTTTCTTTTTTCTCATTCTCTTTACTCTCTTTCTTCTTTATCATTCTCTTTACTCTCTTTCTTCTTTCTCATTCGCTTTACTCTCTTTCTTCTTTCTCAATCTCTTTTACCACCTTTCTTCTTTCTCATTCTCTTTACTCTCTTTCTTTTCTTCTTTCTCATTCTCTTTACTCTCTTTCTTCTTTCTTATTCTCTTTACTCTCATTCTCTTTACTCTCTTTCTTCTTTCTCATTCTCTTTACTCTCTTTCTTCTTTCTCATTCTCTTTACTATCTTTCTTCTTTCTCATTCTCTTTACTTTCTTTCTTCTTTCTCATGCTCTTTACTCTCTTTCTTCTTTCTCATTCTCTTTACTCTCTTTCTTCTTTCTCATTCTCTTTACTCTCTTTCTTCTTTCTCATTCTCTTTACTCTCTTTCTTCTTTCTCATTCTCTTTCTTCACGAGGAACAGTCCTGGCTTACCTTAAAGTTGTATCTGTTTTACAATTCGGACGTTATATGTACTTTGAAAAGACCTCTAAATGTCTGAAGTACACTCTAAGCTTTGATTGATAAAAAAACTAATTTGGTTCCCTTTGTATGTTTGTTCATCAGGAAATTCTATCTCTTCAATTAAGGAAAACTTTGAGAAAGAGACGGACGGAGGGAAGTAAAGAGTGGGGAGTTGAGAAGAGAGAGAGTGAAGAGAAGAAAAGAGAGAGAGTGAAGAGAAGAAAAGAGAGAGAGAGAGAGAGAGAGAGAGAGAGAGAGAGAGAGAGAGAGAGAGAGGGAGAAAGAGGGAGAGAGTGAAGGGGAGATAAAGAGAGAGGAGGATAGTTTAAGGGAAAATAAAAGAGATAGAGAGATTGGGGAGGCAGAAAAGAAACAGAAAACAGAGCGAGAAAAATGAGAGAGGGAGGTACAGAGATAGATATTTAAGGGAAAGAGCTGTACAATAGGGAGGGAGAATATTCGTTCTCCTCAGATAGTTAATTCTATTAGAGTCCCCTGATGTCATAGAATGAATAGGGTTGAAGCTATTATAATCAAAACACTCATATATGTATTTCTAGAGAAGATGGAGAAGGATAGAGATAGAAGCAGAAGCAATAATTGGAACTAGTGTTTGAAAGAGATTACGGCGAACCTCCTAAAAGTTCCATCTATGATAGATAATCACCCAAGACCTTATTTTCGGTGTGGCCATTTCCCCTTGCGAAACTCAACAAACTCTTCGAGTTTCCTCAAAGGAGCATTCAAGAATGGGGCTGTAGAATACTGAATTGCAGGACAAGCAATTCCGAAACAGAAGATAGGCAATTTCAAACATTCAGTTCTAATCTTGTAGGCTTAAAACTGCTGAGATTTCTTTTTATTTTAAGCTTTTACTCTCTTTACAGGGTCTAGCTTAAATCTTGATACGTATATGAAGTATGCTTAAATCTTGATACACCAAATCTGTGATGAAAATTTCCCAAGGGGAGTAGTGAATTGCTTACAAACTTTGCAAATTCCGTCTTTATTTTACAGAAGAAAGCTTAAATTTCCAACGATATTGGGGTTTCTTACAGAGTATAACTTTAAAAAAAAAGTAGTTGTGCCCCAGAACCGCTTTCGCATTACTTCAGGGCACTTTACCTTTACATCCAAGGTATTCCAGAAACGAAAAACTCGCTCTAGAATTTTCCACTCCGGCCGGGATTCGACCCCACGACCTCCAGGTCAACAACCAGTGTTCTTAACCACTGAGAAACTGAAGTCGGCAACACAGAGTGTAACTTTGACCAGTATTCATTCAATCAGACCATAGACTGTGGAAAGGCCGTTCTCATTGCGGAAATGAATAATAACACTCCTTAGTAGAAGGTAACCACCAGGCGAGATTAATGCTTAAAGCATTTTCTACCACCTAACCCTCTCGAGTCTCATTATTATGTGGTCACAAACTCACATTAATGAGGAAAAATTCATGCAATGGGTGGGATTCGAACCAACGGACCCCTACGCTAATACCTGGATTACCAGACTAGCGCTGTAACCACTTGACTACCAGTGCACTGTTGACACTCGTTATTTTTCACCCTGTACATTTTCTGCTGCAGGTAAAAAATGTATCCTGTAGATGCTTTTGAGAAGAAAAAAAAAAGAATCCCGAATTCAGAATATTTAAACGAAGGATAAGAATTGTCGAAAGCTCAGACAAGCGTGAACGACTGAACGTTCCCACCGTGCTTACGCTTTCCAATGCTTTCTATGGTGCTTACGTATAAAAAAATGCTGTCAAAATAAATCTATAAGTCATTATCATCACAATCATCATGGGGTTTTATGTCATATATGTAGCTAGCGATGAAATAGTATATAAATGGATTCTTTGGAATCTCCACCAGTATACTGACATACCTGTCTAAAATATTTGACGACAGCCAAGCCATTTTGAGGAAAATGCGAACTGTGGATATGGCAGTGAGCAGACACATGACCATTTGTTGGTCTGTAACGGACTAGACCGACCATACATGACGATCTTTTGATGGCTAACGAGAGACCACTGCATTTCGCTAACCATTGGAGTAGGAAAATTTGATGATAGGAAGAGGACACGGAAAGTAAAGTAAGTAAGTATTTTCTATATAGAATTTTCTAGTTTTTGTGAAATCTTAAAAGGTCAGGAGTTCTTGAATTTGCAAATGTGGGTCTGTATGATCCATTATCTGTTATGTTACATTTGTTACAATGTAAATGAACATACATATTTAATACTGAATGGGTCTCGCATGAACACATCAAGTACTTAATATTCATTAAGCTCGGTGCTGCTATTTCTACAGGGTGATAAGTAAGTCCCTAGGGTCTGGCTGGAGGATGTTAAACAGAGATATACCAGCCAAACATAATTACAAGTGTTATTATTATTATTTAAAAAATATTACATATAAAAAGACATATAAGTACAGCACAAATTACTATTACAAAATTTAAAAAAATGGAAACATTAAAAAGAAAAAAAGAAAGATAAATATATATAGTTATATACACATATGTCCTAACTAAAGGGCAGGGTTATTGCCTATGGGTTCTGATATCAGACATATTTCATCCTGATATCAGACATATTTTTCAGACTGTGAAGTATCACAACTTTGTTGTTGCTGTTGTATCACAACCTTTTCAACAGTCTGTGTCCAAGTAGTTATTTAGATTAAAAAAGCGACTGTACATTGTACTGAATGTTCATCTTCTTCTGCTGCAGAACCGTTCTTCAATTATTCTCACGCGTTCCTATCCTTTCTTTAATTATAAACCCAATTCAAGTTTAACCTAGAAACGGATCTTCACTCTACATTCTAGAATCTAGTTACTAAGTTACTTGAATCTAGAATCTAGTTATTTGTGAGCATCGTACTAATTTACGGTTAAAAATTATATAATTTCAAGTTTTAAAGAACTTGCTTGTGGCATTGTGTGGACCTCAGTCGAAAATGAGGTTTGAGCAGTTATTTTCTAGGGGTTTTTTTGTGGAAAAAGGGGTTATGATGTCATCAGCGGCGATAAAGTGACAATTTGTTTCTAGTTTAACGTCGCTTTCAACTGTATGGTCACATCACGCAGGGTGTCTTACCCTCCATTCGGTGTAAACTCACAAATCAGCTACTCTAATTAACCTCAAGTAGCATGACTGGCTTTTAATATTAAAAACTAAAGTGCGAATGACGGGGTCAATCTATGCGAAACGACTACCTTGAAATTGGCGGAAAAGTTCCAAAATTGAACTTACCTAGTAAAAACATCGAATTCAAAATTGGATACATAATCATTGACAGTTAAATCTATGGTGGACTTCAGAGCCATCGCTTCTAAACCAGTCTTTATCTCGTGAACTTGATTGAGATGCTGCCGGAACAGCTTCCATGGCACTAGGGTTCTGCAACAGAGAACATAAGGAAAATCAAAATTGAGAAGAAAAAAATTAGGGTTTTTGAACAGGAAACAAATGGAAAATTAAAAATTTAGAAGCAAAAGATAGGGCTCTGAAATAGAGCACAAATTGAAAATCAATATTGAGAAATGAAAATACTAAAAATATTAAATTATGATTCTGAAAAAGAAAAATGGTTATTAAAATCAACAGACACACAATCTTCGCTTATTTAAGCAGAAATTTTGGATCACAATCTAAAATATTGTAGTATTTTTCTGTTGGCAACACTGTAAAACCGTCACTCGGTCAAAAAACTTACGGTACACTTTTCCTGCTTTTATATTATTTGTGCGTTAAAAGTTCTCTCCTATAGGTGTATCAGGAAAATCAGTTTATCAATAACTTTTCTATAATCTTCTTGGCAGAATGATAAAAAAGGAAGTCATAGAAAGAGAGCGACACAAAAAAAAAATGGAAATTTTCAGAACTTTTTTCAATGACTTCAGCCTCTCTCTATAAGCTTCTTTCAGTTTCAATTAGGAAGCCGGGGACCGCTATTTAGAGACTTTTTCTATCAATGAGCCGGGAAATAAAAGTTCACATGGAGAAGGGAGTCAAGGGAGAGACACAGAGAGAAAATAGGAGATGGAAGATAGAGAGTGTGAGAAGAAAGAAAGAGAGGGAGATAGAAAATAGAAGAAGAAGTAGGTGGAGGAGATAGTAGAAAGAGGAATCAAAAAGGGACGAATATGGGGAGATAATGAAAAGGGATAGAGATAGGAGGGATAGATATAAATAGACAAAGAGACAAAATGGAAATAGGAAGTTAGAAAGTAGGGAAATTGAGAGAGATAGTGAAAAGGAGAGGAAAGGAAATAGAAGAGAGAGAGAGAGAGAGAGAGAAAAGGAAAGACAAATAGACAAAGAATACGATAGAGCAGAAAATAATAGAAAGAAAAGTTAGAGGGGAGGGAAATGAGAGAGATAATGAAAAGAGGAGGGACGAAGATATAAGAAAGAGAGGAAGTAGCGAAGAAAGAGGGAGAGACCAAAGACAGACAAGAAGAAGGAAAGAGAGGAAAAAAAGACAACAAGATGCAGAGAGTATAGAGAAGAGAGAGAGAGAGAGAGTATGATGAAAAAGGAGGGAGAAAATAAGAGGGAGTCAAAAAGAAGAGATAAATAAAAAAAGGGGAGGGATAGAGAGCAAGAAGATATAATGCAACACATCAGAAGTAGCTCACTGGTAGTCAAGTGGTTAACACGCTAGTCTGGTAATCCAGGTAGCGTAGGGATCCGTTGGTTCGAATCCTACCCAGTGCATGAATTTTTGATCAATAATTTGTGTTTGTGACCACATAGTAATAAGACTCTTAGGGTTAGGTGGTAGAAAATGCTTTGATCATCAACCTCGCCTGGTGGTTATCTTAAACTGAAGAGTGGTATTATTATTATAGCACAATTTCGGAAGAAAGATATTCGAGTACACGAAGATCATTTCTTCTTCTACTGCGTCTGTGAGTCTTGAAGGAACAATTCTTCTTGAGATTTTTTAAAAAAAAAAGAAAAAAAAAATCCTTGAACCTAATTTAGAAGATAATTACCACGGCCAGAGTAGCGCGCACTGATTACATTTCCTAATTACGTTAGCTATGACAGAAGAGGACGGCAGAAGGAGTTGATTAGATACCCAGGACCCAGGAGGAAAGTATAAAAAAAGAACCGACTCACCATCTCGTAACTCATTTCGTCTCGGCACTCGTGAGTCGTGACTCGATATTAAGTAAGAAACATTGTCAGAATCAATGAACCTTCGTTTTTTTATTGATTTTATTTTTCGCATCTTTAACATCAATATATCAGTCGTTCGAGAAGGGGTTTCACTATTATTAGTAGATCACTGAGTGCGGAATCAATAAACGTTTTGGTAATACCTTTGTGGCGCTAAGTCTCGGATTGTGCAAGATTAGCAATGACTTGAGTTATAGAATTTCTCCATTAATTTTGTCTTTAGTGTGAGGGTAAGTAAGTGTCCTGGTTAAGCTGCTTTGTGCCGAAACGATCACTGCCGAACCATCACGAAGGTTCGAACCTGTCGGTCGTCAACCAAGTCCAAACCTCGCTAGACGTTGCTTACTTTCGCCGATCTTACAGACATGGCGTAAAGTGAGAGCATCGCCCCTGACCCTGTCTCAATCTAATGAACTGTGTCACTTGGCGCGGCGTTGGCGGCGTAAGCAACACTGTCAGAATCAATGAACCTTGGCAACACTGTCATGATCAATGAACCTTGGCAACACTGTCAGAATTAATGAACCTTGGCAACACTGTGTCAGAATCAATGAACCTTGGCAACACTGTCATAATAAATGAAACTTGGCAACACTGTCATAGTTAATGAAACTTGGCAACCCTGTCATAATCAATGAAACTTGGCAACACTATCACAATCAATGAACATTGGCAACACTGTGTCAGAATCAATTAACATTGGCAACACTGACAGAATCACTGAACCTGATGGGCAACACTGTCAGAATCAATGAACCCAGCATGCTCAATGATTAAATACTAATAATAATAAACAACAACCTGAAAGAGGCAGCATGCGCTTTAATTAGTAATCACTGGACCACGATGAGTTTTAGTTCCACGAGCCTAGGTAGCTAGACGCTAGTTCACACGTTCGATATTTCTGAGGGAAAGTGTATGATTCATATGTTAAATTGATTCTTTATTGACATATAACGATTTTCTACCAACCTGTTCATGTTGGGTAGAATTCTTTTTTTTTTTTTTTTTTTTCTTCTTCTTCTTTTTTTGAGCGGCTTTGGAGAAAAATCTTTTAAAGACAACCAGAAAACATGGGAAGTAAGATTCCACCCACTAAAAACCTAGGCATCTCTGGACGAAGATAGAAGATGATGCACCTTAGTAGCTATTAAATTTATTAAGGTATATCTAAGGCTGTATAAAAACATATTTATTTGTTAACAAAAGTGGGCCGGAGGGGGAACAATGTTGGCAAATGTACACTTTTTAATAAATCCTGGCTATTTGTTCAACACAGGCAACCAGTACAGTCCACTCGATATTGGTCCCCAACGCATACTTTTGGGACTATAGCCCGATGTTATTTATATGCAACTCATAGTACGAACGCTGCACCTGTATCTTAGACTTTAGAAAACCACAAAATTTATGGCTATTAATTTAGCGTGTCAGTAAGAAAAACACCGTTTTTCTTAGCAAGGGCTAATACAAAGGGAAAAGCCTCTCCCGTAAACTTAATCCCAAGATTTAGGGGAATAGCCAGCAACTATTTACCACCCTCCTAGCAGAACCTAGGGGTGAGGCGTAATGTATACCTACCTGTCACCTCCAGGTTTTATTAGTACACATAAATCAGGCCCTACACCCTCCGTTTAGCAAACAAAAAACCCTCTGAAATATCTCTCCCTAGCCGCTACCCTATACTTTTTTAGAGTAGCTTTTCTGACAAAGAGATTAGGTCTATCTCTGACAATTATTTTAAATGACTTCAGAGCTCGCACTTTTTTCTTTTTTTTTAACCTTAAATAAATTATTTTAAGGATTTAGCTTTTTCTGATGTTTTTGGTGGTATTCTGGTGATATCCTATATTTTTTCAACAACAACTCGTACCAATGAAGACAGTCATCTTGTAAAAATGACCTTTAAAAAAAAAAAAATATTTTTATTTTAATTTTATGAAATTTAAGCGGGGATCCCCCCACTCAGTTTAACAAACGCAACTTTTTGTCTCCATCTTTGAATGGGAATGTCGCATAGCGTTGCGATGCAATGTTTCAGTCAGTGGGATTCGATCACATATGAATCTAAAGGGTAAAGGGAACACGAAACGCTTCGCAAGGTTGCGAGATACTTACAATGTTGCCCTTGAGTTAGGGCCGAATTATAAAACAGGGTTAAAGTTGAGATAAGACAAACAGCCCTAAACTCGGGCTATAGTGCGCTGTGATTGGTTGAAACTGCGACTTGAGGGAGTGTCTGGCTTATTTTATAATTATACACAACTCTTGGTAAAATAAATAAACATCGAAATAATTTGAAGATAGAAAACACTTGGCTTTTTATGCTTTACTTAATTTTTTTCTTCAGATGGCCATTTCGTTACGGCATCGTCAGTAAACTAAAGCCATATTTTATCTTTAATCCTGTTTCTTAATTTGGTCCTTACAGATTAAAAAAGACAATCAAAAGGGAACATGAAACACTTTTTTTAATCAAATAAAATAAACACAAATAAAATAAAAAATAGATCCATATTTAGGTATCATGGGCTAAACTCAAGATATTCAATTTTATATTTGCTTAAGATCTCGAACCCAGATGCATGATGAGAAGGAGTCATAGGCTACCAGCTACCAGTGATCTGGGTGTGGAATTTACACAAGCGTGCATGGTGTTATAAGTGGTCGGAGGAACTAATATTTACTCAGAACCAGCAATTATTTGATAATCAGAGAGGAAAATTCTACTATGATGTATCCCTACATAAATGAGTAGTTATATATATATCTCCCTTGCCTTTATCCCATATTAGCTTATGTTGCTATTGGGGTCGGCATTGTTCAACCTCATGGTTGAGGTTGGTAGGGTGGGGCACATTTTTTTTATGGCTAGATGCCCTTCCTAACGCCGACGATTCTATTTGGTTAGTTTGTGTTAGGCAGGTCGTACACTGAAGAAACGCGTTTCACGAAACGCATTTCTTGAAACGTGAAATTTGGATTTCACAAAACCGATAGATTGAAATACACAGAGGCGCGTACACTGGGTTACAAGAAACTACAGTTTCTAGAAATGCATGAAACGCGTTTCGTTGAAACCGAAATATTTGGTTTCGTGTGATTCAGTTTCGTGTGATCTCTCGGTGATAATTAATTAATAGTATTTAATAGACCGTAGAGGTTATTATTATTTTGTTGTTTTACTTCCGAGAAATTTCTAATATTAGAAATCGGAAGTATTGTGTTCGTTTTTGTAAAAAAAAAAAAATATTTTTTTGCTCTGATTTCATTTTTTTTCAAATTTCTGGACGTTTCATAACCTCCTGAGCAAATTTGGTTTTGTGTCCGTGTGTCGGTCCGTCGGTCTGTTAAAACGATTCCTTGTAACGCTCAAATCTCGGTAACTACTCGACGGATTTTGATGAAATTTTGCACACATCTAGGAGACATTCTGTAGATGGTCCCATTTTAAACTCATCGAATTCGTACTAGCGGTTCTGGGTGAAAGAGACCATGCGCCTGACCAATAACTTTTTACTTAAACGCTTATATCTCGTGAACGGTACACCCGATTTTGATGAAATTTTGTATGTATAATGTATATGCATATTATTGTTTTAGATATGCTATTTATATTTATTTTTTAATTAATTATAATTTGACTCTGATATTTAAGAAAATCCGAAATTTTGGACAAAAAAGTCAAAAAATAAGAGGCTGTAGAAAAGTATCCCTGATTAGAAGTTGAAAGAATATTCTAATAGGGACATTGTCCAAAGTAAATGGGAGATGGTGGCGCAAGAAGTGAACAGTACAGGTTATATTTTTTCAAAGGTTTCTTATTTATTTATTTTTCATGTAGGTAGACAGTATCATCTTCATCGGATCACATGACGAACGAAACTGAACTAAAAAAGTTTCACCAATGTGCGCGGTCTAGTGAAATGCGTTTCGTGAAATCCATTGCATGAATTGCGTTTCGCGAAACGCGTTTCTTCAGTGTACGACCTGCCTTAGTGTACTGACTACTGAGATATTATAGGTCTGTAGTGCCACCATAATGTATGCCTTATGAGTAGTTAGTAGTGACTACTCAAGTAAAAAAAAAATTTTTGGGAATTTTCATTTGGGGGTTTCAACCCCCGGAGGTCCTGGGTTTTTTTAAAATTTTAAAAAAAATTTTCCCCCTTTCCAGATATTGTGAGTTTCCACAAAAAAATTCCTAGGCAAAACCACGAACGACTAAGGTTCTAGAGGCTTTTTTTTTCAAAACTTAAATCCCAAATCCCCCCTTACGGGGGAAAAAATGGATAAATGTAACCTTTTTTTTAGAATCCCCAAAATTTTTTGTTTTTATTAATAAAAAATGTAAAAAAACCCCTTGGCCCCAGTAGGATAAAGGGTTTGGGGTTTTTCCTATTTTTGGAAAAAAATAAAAGGTGTAAAAAAGAAAATTTTTCCCAAAATTTTCAAAATTTAAAAATAAAAGGTTTCTTTTTTTAAAAAAAATTTTTTTTTTTAAATTTTTTTTTTATTTTCGGGACGCCCCCCCTGAAAGTTTTTTGTCCCCCCGGGCTGAAAAAATTTTTTTTAAAAAAACCCAAAAAATCCAAGGTTTTTAAAATCCCAACATAAGGAATTTCTGTAGTGGCCCTTTTTTAAATTCCAAAATTTCGAAAATGGGTTTTCTTAAAGGGTAGCTAAACAAAATTTTTACTTAAACGCTTTTCCCGTAAACATTCCCCCTTTTTTAAAAAAGGTTATTGTAAATTTTGTTTTAAAGGTTTTTAATTTATTTTTTTTTTTTAAAAAAACGGAAATTTTAAAAAACCTTTTTTTGGACGAAAAAGTGAAAAAAATTTAATACCCCAATAAGTTTTTTTTGAAATCAAAATGTGGTTTTAAAAAGTAATTGAAAAAATTCAAAAGGGGGGGGGGGGGGGGGGGGGGTTTTTTTTTTAAAAAAGGAAAAACAGAAATTTTCATTTTTTTTCTTTTTTTGGGTTTTTCTAAAATTAAATTTTTTTTGGAAAAATGTTTTTAAAATTTTCCCTTTTTACTCGGATTCTCAAAATTTTTTAAATTTGTTTGCTAAAATTTTTAAATAACGGAATCTAAATTATTAAATTTTGGGGAGAAAAAATTTTTTTAATTTTTTTTTTTCCCGGGGTTTTTTTAAAGAAAAATTTATAATAAATCAATGGATATAAAAAACCTTTAGGACAAAACCCCTTTTTTTTCCCTTTTAAGGGTTTTTTCCTCACTAGAAAAAAATTTTCCGGCCCCTTGGTTTTTAACCACCTGAATCAAAAAAAGGGATTTAACCCCATTCACCCCCTGTTTAAAAACCCCCCGGGGGTTTTAAAAACCCACCCAAAGGAAATAATTCGGGAGATAAAACCGGGGAAAAGCCCCGGGTTCAACCCCCCAAATACCCGCAAAAACACGGAAAAATAAACTAATTAAAAAAATTTTCTTTTTAAAAAAAAAAAGGGGGAAACAAAAACCTTTTCCTTATAACCGAAAAAGTGTGGGGAAATGGTTTTTTCCCCAATCCGAAAATTTTGGGTATTTATTTTATTGGGGAAAAAAAAAAAAAACAAAAACTTTTTTTTAAAATAAAAAGGAAATAAAAAATCCCATTTAGAAAAACTTCATTTCGTGTTAAAAAAAAAGGAATAGTTCAAAGGGTTGCCATTAATAGTTTCAAAAAAAAAATTTAAAAAAACACGAGACTAAAGGATTCAAAAACCCCTTATTAAACAATCAAAACCTAGACCCCCGGCCCCTTAAAAAAAAAAAACCGAAAGGAATAAAAAATCCCCCTTTTTCGGAATGGGAAGGGTGTTTAATTTTATAAAAAATTTTCATTTTTACCAATCGTGATTTAAACATCAAACCCTTTTTAAAATTTTTCTTTTTTATTTAAAAATCCCTTTAAAGGGTTGTTTTTTTTTTCGGGGGGGGATTCCCCATTTAGACCGGGGTATACCCTTTGAAAAAAAAAAAAATTCATTTTTTTCTAAATGGCCCTTCTTTTTTCCTACCCCTTTTTTTTCGTATTTCTAAATTTCTTTTTAACCCAAATAAACTTTCCCCCCAAAAAAAAATCCCTTTTATAAGGAAAGCTTTTTTATTCCCAAAAAATTTAAAATAAAAAAAACCTTCTGTTTTTTTTTGAAAAGTTTTGCCTCAAATTTTTACAAAAACCCCAAAACTCCCCCGGGTTTTAAAAATTTAATTATAAAAAAATAATGGGAAATTTAAATTAAAATAAATAAGGAATTTGAAATTCGACTTTAGAAACAAAAAACCATTTTCCTTTTTGGGGGAAAAAAAAAGGAAATTTTTTAAACAATTTAAAAACCCCCAAGGGGGTCAAATTCCCATTTAAAAAGGAAAATCCAAATTGCAAAGGTTTTTCTAATTTCGGTTTTCCCAAAAATTTTTTTAAAAAGGGGTTTTTTGGGGGGTCCTTACCAAAAGTTTCTCGGAAAATTATTCTTTTAAAGGGGTTCCTTTAAGTGGGGGGGGGGGGGGAAAAATGTTATTTTTAGAAGGGTTTTTTTCGAAAAAAAGGGGGGGGTTCCCCCCCCAGGAAAAATTTCGGGGGGGAAGGGGGAGGGGGGTCTAAAAGTAAAAGAAAATTTTCCTTTTTTAAAATAACTTTCCGGGGAATCCGTCTTTTTTTAAAAAAACCGGGAATACCCGGGTTAAAAAGAGGTAAGGACCGGGGTTTTGGGGCCATAAAAAGGTATTTTTGGGTGGTGAGGACGGTTTTTAAGATTGGAGATAAACACAGGGGGGGGCGGGTTTTTAATTTTAAGAAAAAGAGGGAAAATATTTTTTATAGGGTTAAAAAAAAAGGGGTAAAAAATTAACGTTTTTTTTCTGAAGGGGGAAAGCTGGTGACTGGGGGTCCCCCCAAGGGAAAGAATGGGTTTTTGGGAAAAGGGGGTAAATTTCATATTAGAAAGGGAAAGGGGGTTTTTTGGCTTCTTTTTATTAATTAAGAAGCGTATTACGGGGGGGTGGGGTTTTTCCACCGGGAAAAGGGGCCCATTAGGGGGGGGCCATTATAAAAATTTATCACTCCCCCACCCCGGTCTTTCCACTCCTTTCATCCCAAACACATAGAATCCAAGTTCCCCTCGTTTCCCATTTTTTTTCCAAAAGGAATCCCCCGGGAATTCGACATGGGGGAGGGGAATAATTTAAAAAAGTTTTCTTTTTTTTTCCTTTCTTTTTTTTAAAACTTTTTTAAATCGGGGGCCCCATCTCAAAAAAAATTCCCCCTCTTGTTTGTCCTTTAAAAAAAATCCGGGGAAAAAAAAAAATTTTTTTTTAAACCCTTTTTTTTGGAACCCAAAATGGGCCCTTCAACTAAAAAATACCTTCTTTTTCTTTTTTAAAATTTTTAAAAGAATAAAATTTTTCAAAAATTTTTTATTTTTTCAAATTTTTCCCCTTTTTCTAAAATTTCTATCCAGGGAGCTTTTAAATAAAAAGGGAAAAAAAAGGGTCTCTTTTTTTTTAAAACCCCCCCAATTCCATATTGGGGGAAATTTTTCTAAAATTTTTCTTTAAAACGGGGGGAAAATAATTATTAAAAAAGACAAGAGGGTTAAAAGGGGTTTTCTTGTCCTGTTTCCTCCCTTCTTTTGATTTATAAACCAATTGGTTTTAAATCCAAAGGATTCACAAAAAGTAATTCCATTTTAAAAATTCAATTTGAACCTTCTTACTTTTAATTTTTTAAAATTGGGAGAAAATTGTTTTGCAAAAAAAGCTTTTAAAAGGGTTTTTTCCCCTTTCCCGGGCTCCTAAAAGAAAAATTTTTTTGAAGGGAGGGAGGGGGTTCAAAAACCCGTCAGCACTCTAAATAAAAAAGTCCCCAAATTTTTACCCCTTTGGTTTTGGGGGCGTAAGGAGACACCCCGTTTTTGTAGGTTTTCTTTTTAAAAAAAAAAAATTTTTTTAAAAACGTGATAGGGGGCGGTTTGAACCGATTTGGTTTTTGTTTTAAAAAAATTTTAGGAAGCGAGTAAATATCAATTGTTTAAAAATAAAAAATATTTTGAAAACTTTTTTTTTAAAAAATTTTTTATGGTTTTTAGACCTTTGAGGAAAGAGGGTTTTTTAAAAATTTGATGTTTACCCTTCCCGAATTAAAAAACCTTAATTTCTTTTTTCCTTAAGGACAAGATAATGTAGGGTCATCCAAACAAAGTGTTGCCCCCGGGGAACACCCCCCCTAAAATTTCCCTTTCCCCCCCCCGGGGGGAAAAAAGGTTTTTTCCATGTGTCGGTCCCCATTTTAAGGGCATAATTTTGGGTTCCCCCTTATAAGAAACCACGGGAGTTTGCGCATCACTAAAACCACAGTGGCCTCTATTAAAGGGATTCACATCCTTTCTCACCCATCACCCCATGAAAAAAAAAGGGGGGGGGGAAAAAAAAAAAGGGGGGGAGGGAGGGGGAAAAGGAAGTGGGGGGGAAAAAGGGGGGGAAAAAATTTTTTAATTTTTCCTAAGTATCCCCTTTTTGGGAAAAAGGGGGGCTTTTTTAACAAAAAACCTTTTCCCTTGAAAATAAAAAAACCGGGGGGTAAATAAATTTGGGGTTAAAAAAATTCTGGAAAAAGGGATTTTTTAAATAAAAACCCATGGCTTTTTGCGGAAAGGGAAACCTTGGGGGTTTTTTCCCCCCAAAATTGGTTTGGGGGTTAAAATTTTTTTTTTCCCCCTCAAGGGGGTAAACGTGAACAAGTCCCCCCGGGGAATCCGGCCAAAACCACAACCTTTTCCTTTTTTCCCCCCAGACCTTTAAAAGAGAAATTTTCCGAAATTTTCTAAAAAATTTGGGGAAACCCCAAAAAGGCCAAGACTCGCTTAATCAGGGGGGGGTTGATTTGAACTTTTTTTTCCCCTTTTTCCCTTTTTTCCCACCCAAAGAATTTAAAAATAAAAATATTTTTTTAAAAAATTTTGTTAACAATTATGAAACAAAAAAATTTAAAAAAAAAGAATAATTTTTTCCCCCCATTATTTACTTAAAAAAAAATTTTAAATGAAAAAATTTAAACTTATCATTGATTAACCCTCCCCCCAAAAAAAAAAAAAGCAGCGTAACAAAAATTTTGCATTTGAGTGGGGGAAAAAATTTTCGGCTTTCCCAAGGGTTTTTTTAAGAAAATACTTTTTTTTTTTTTTTTCCCTTTGGGAAAAAAATTTTTTTGTAAAAATGTTAAGTCTGCAAATAAAAGTTTGAAAATATTTAAAAATTTATTTTCAAAAAAATTTTTTTTGGGGGTTGCCCTTAAAAAAAAAAATATTGGGGTTAATTTAAAAACCCATTATTGAAAAAAAAAGATTTTTCATTTAACCCCTTAAAAACCCCTTTTTTTGGAATTTTTTTTAAAAAATTTTTTTAAAAAAAATTTAAAAACCCCAAAAATGCTTTAAAAAAATTTTTAAAAAAAATCCAGGCCCCCCATTTAAAAGGGGAAAAAATTCTTTATCACCCCCCCCAAAAAATGCAAAAAGCTTCTATAACTCATGTTCGGCCCCCTCCTCGAATTTTCTACTCCCTGTCCAAATCCGGGGGATCCCCGGGGGGAAAAAATTTTTCAGGGAAAATTTGTTTTGGTTTAAAGGGGCATTTCCCCCCCCAGGAGGGGGTACCTACATAAAAGGGAGGGAAACCCCCCCAAAGGACAAAAATAAAATTTAAATCTGCTTTGGAAAAAAAGAAAAAAAAAAAAAAAATGAGGAATAAAGTGGAAAGGGGATAGAAAAGTAAAAAAAAAATAGACACAGGAGTGGGGATTTTTTTGGGAAAAAAGGGGCAAAACCCTCTTTTTTGTTTTTTTCAAATAAATCGCTGAAAAAAAAAGAAGGGGTTCAAGAAATTGGGTTAAAATAAAAAAGTTGGGGACCTTTAAAAAATTTGAAAGTCAAAAGCATTGTCCATTCAAGTGAAAAAAAAAATTTTTTTCAACGGGGGGGAAAAATGGTTTAAAATTTTAATTTTTCTTTTAGGTGAGAATTTGTTTTTTTAAGCCCCATTTTTGCTTTATTTTTTTTTTTAAAAATGACATAAAAAAAAAATTTTTAAAAAATTTTTTCCCGAAAAAAAACCAAACCCTCCCCCCAAAAAAATAAACCCCTTAAAAACGCCAATTAACGTTATTTCAAAGTTTCTTTAAAATTTTTAACTTTCCCCTTTTCATTAAAAAAATTTTTCCATTGACAATAATTCAATTCAATTAAGGGGGGGGGGTAAAAAAAAAAAATTTTTTGGGGGGTAGAATTTTGGGGGGGGGGTAAAAAAACCCAAAAAATAGGAAAGGTAAATAATGGGGCATTGGTTGGGGGGAGGGGGGGGTGAGGGGAGGAAAGATTTAAGGAAAAATGGGGGAGGAAAATAGGACAAAGGGGGATAGGGGGGGGGGGAATTTTTTTGGTAAAATTCCCCTTCTAAATTTTAAAACAGCGTAAAAAGGGGATTTTTCCCATTAAAATTTTTGGTTAAAAAAATTTTTGGGGGGTTTTTTTTTCCCCCCCCCCCCTTTTTAAATTTTTCCTTTAGAAAAAGGGGGGGGAAAAATTAGTCTTTTTTCCAAAAAGGAGGTTAAATTTGGATTGGGGGGGGGAAAATTTTTAAAATTTGCCCCCCCTTTTGTAAAAATTTTAAAAAAAAGGGAGGGGGGGGTTTAGTCTTTTCCCGGGCAAAGAAGAGGGCAAAAGTGGGAAGGGGGGGAATTTTTTTTGCCCCTTTTTCCCCCCCCCCCGTCTTTTTTTTTGGGGAAAAAAAGGGGGGGGGAATAAGGAAACGGGGGAAAAGTGAGTTTTTTTCCCCCGGGGTTTTTTAAAAAATTAAAAAAATCCCCCCCCAATGGGGTTTTCCAAAAAATAAAAAAATTTAAACCCCCTTTAGATTTTTTTTTTTGGGAAATTTTTCCAAAAAAATTTTTCAAACAACAACCAAAAAGTTTTTTTATTTTTTGTACAATAAAAGTTGGTGATTTTTTAAAAATTTTGGTTTTGGGTTTAAAATATGGATTATTCAAATTTTTTTTGCCATGTGTGCCAAAAAGTATTTAGATATGAAAAAGTCCCCCCATTAAGAAAAAAAAGTTGGAAAAACCAAATTTTTTTCCTTTTCTGAAATGGAAGGGAAAAACCAAAAACAATTAAAGAATTACCCCTAAACTTATTTTATGTAAAATTAAAAAAATAAAAAAAATTTTTAATCCTTTTTTAGGAGTTTCAAAAATTCGTCAAAAAAAAAAAAAATATAAACCCCAGATTTTTTTTTTTTTTTTCAAAAAAAAAAAAAATTTGTATTTAAAAAACCTTTTTTTTTTTTTTAACCCAATTCAAAAAAAATTCCCCAAATTAAAAAATTTTTTATTAAAAAAATTTTTTAAAATCTTTAAGTTTTTTCCCCTTTAAAAGGGAAAAATTTTTTTTTTAAATTTGTTTAAAATAGAAAAAAATTTAAAAAAAAACCAAATTGCTTTTTAGAAAAAGGGAAAGGGAAAAGGAAAATGTTTTTAGGGGGGGCGGAAAAAAAGGAAAAATGTTTTTACAAAAAAATTTTAAAAAAAAAAGAAAAGGAAAACCAGAAAGTTTTTTTTAAAGGGGGGTTTGGGAGCTTGGTTTGGCGAAACGTTGCTTAAGGATTTGTTGTTTCCCCAACCTTTTTTTTTTCCAAAAGGCAGAAAGGAGGAAAGGGGGGGGAAAAAGAAAAAAAAGTAAGGAGCCAATTGTAAAGATGAAAAAGGATTTTAATAAAAAATAAAGGGGGAAAAAAGGAAAAATTTGGGGGGGGGGGTTTTGGGGGAAAAAAGGGGGGGGAAAAAGAGAGGGGGGGAGGGGGGTCGGGGAAGAGAAAAGAGAGGGGAGAAATAAAAGGAAAAGAGAAAAAATTTTCCCCCGGGGGAAAATGGAGAAAAAGGGGGGGGGAAGAGTGAAGGGAAAAAAAAGAAGGGGGGGATAGATTTT